>CM038604.1:4684861-4761492 GCA_021533255.1 Ceriops tagal
AAAAAAAAAAAAAATGATATGCAGGCACCGATAATTTAAACTACTGAGGAGTTGGGAATGTAGCGTTGCGCAGACTTACTGGCTGCTGATCAAGGGGTGAGACTCGGCAAGCTCAAATCGTTGCTCCCTAGAGATATTTTAATGCTGCTGACGCCGTACTCACTTCGGCTAGTGGAAGGCAGCCCGGACTTGCAGGTTTGGGGTCCCTTTCTCATCGGAAAATTTTCATTCAAAACAGTGTACAGTCTTCTTTTGCTGTTGCTGTTGTTGTCGTCGTCGTCATCGTCAATTAAAAAGGTTCGTTGAGCAATGTGCTATGTAGCTCTTCCCATTTCCCTTTCTAAAATAATAAAAGAGTGTTGCTCGAGGTCTTTTTCTTAGCTTTGGCAAGAGCTGACAGTGGTTTTCTCTTATCTGATAGGGTAGTGGAATACAAATTGCAAAATAGGCATTTCTTACTTATTTAAATATGTAAAAAGTTGATTGAATAACAAATATAGCAACTTAAACAATCACATAAGAATATATCGGTTCAGAAATAAACTTTATTATAATGAACAAGTGAATACAACATAGGTATACAACTTCAATTACATCAATCAAATTGAACAAACTCAATTTGAATCAAAGTGAGAGGTCAAATGAGTTAACCAATATGAAAGATACTTTCTATCAATAATAACTCAACAACTAGATTTCCAAATAACAATCCAACTGTTCAAGATGAAATATCAGATGTCCCCTACCAATCAGACTACAGATTAATATTTATCTACACTGCTGTAATAGAGAGAACAGAGCATTACCAAAAACAAGTGATCACAATTCGAGATAAAAAGTTGCCCTTGTAGAAAGCCAAATCACGATCCAACCATTTAGAATCAAGATCTATGTGTCCTCAATCAACTGACCAAAATACAACTTGATCGGACGACAAACAATGTTCTGATTGTAAGGTTGATTGAAATTGCACGTAGAATAACTTTTCAAAGTATGAACCACGAAATGTAAATTAAAATCCACACTTACTGTCCACCAAATCAGATCTCCACCATTCAAAATGAAAAACAAGATAGTCTCTATCCTTTGGCAAAGTTTTAGCTAAATTGGATAAGAATTCACCATTAGATTTTGAAAATAATAATTGATACTTTACTGGATTCTCTCCCCTGTTTTTCTCTCTTTTTTTTTTTTTGTGTTTCTATTGGCAGCTCCCTTCTTTTGTCTTTCATAACTCTTAACTTAATCTTAATAAGATATTTATATCTCATTAAGCCAACTCTTTTTTTTTTTAAGGTTCCCTCCACGTAAGAGAGATACCTAACAATTCTCTCCCTCCCGACTACGTAGAGGTGTTAACCATTCCAGCCAACAAATAACACAATTCAAACTTTCCTCTTAACAATACCTTTGTTAACATATCAGCAACATTATTATCCGTATGAATCTTTTCAAGTACTAGTTGTTTAGGATCAAGAGTATCACGTATCCAATAATACCACACATCAATATTCTTTGATCTAGTATGAAAAGTTGGATTCTTACCAAGATGGATTGCACTCTGGCTGTCATAATACAACACATACTTTAATTGCTTAAATCCAAGCTCCTTTATGAATCTCTTCATCTAGATTAACTCTTTAACTACTTTAATTATAACAATGAACTCTGCTTTTGTAGTTGATAATGCAATGCATTTTTGCAACCTAGATTGCCAACTAACTGCTCGCCCTGCAACAGTAATCCAATAACCTGAAGTAAACTTTGTGGAATTAATGTCATCAGCCATATCTGAATCAGTAAATCCAATAAGAGTAGGTTTATCACTCTCAAAACAAAGTTTGACATTAGTAGAGCCTTGTAAATATCTCAATATCCACTTCACTGCATTCTAGTGCTCCTTACTAGGATTTGAAAGAAATTGGCTAATTATGCCAACTGCATATGTTATATCAGGCCTCGTATATACCATTGCATACATCAAATTGCTTACAGTTGATGCAAAAGGAACTCTCAGCATCTTTTCCTTCTCTTCAATTGTAGAAGGACATTGTTTAACTGATAATTTAAAGTGTGTAGCAAAAGGAGTACTAACTACTTTAGCCTTATTCATGTTAAACCTTTGGAGTACTTTTTCAATGTACTGCTTTTGAGACAAATACAACTTTTTCTCTTTTCTGTCTCGAGTGATTAACATGCCGAGGATCTTCTTTGCTGGTCCCAAATCCTTTATAGCAAAGGATTTGCTTAAATCTTACTTCAACTTGTCAATTCTATTAGTATTATGACCAACAATAAGCATATCATCAACATAAAGTAGTAAAATGATGAAATCATCATCAGTGAATTTCTATACAAAAACACAATGATCAGAAGTTGTCTTCTTGTACCCTTGCTGTTCCATAATAGACTCAAACTTCTTATACCATTGTTTGGGAGCTTGTTTCAAACTATACAAACTCTTCTTCAACCTGCACACATGATCCTTTTTTCCTTGAACTTCAAAGCCTTGTGGTTGCTCCATATAAATTTCTTCTTCTAAGTCACCATGGAGAAAAGCTGTTTTCATATCCATCTGTTCGATCTCTAAGTCTTGACATGCAGCCAAACTCAACACAACTCGGATGAAAGACATTTTGACCATTGGTAAGAAGATATTGTCAAAATCGACACCCTGTTTTTGACTGAATCCTTTGACAACTAATCTGGCTTTATATCGTGGACGTGAAGTATTTTCTTCTTACTTCACCTTGTAAACCCACCAATTTTTCAAAGCTGTTTTACCTTCAAGTAGTTTCACCAACTCATAAGTGGAGTTGTCATATAAAGATTTCATTTCATCTGTCATAGCATTTATCTAATGTTGTTTATGTTCACTTTCAACTGCTTCTTCATAACACTTAGGTTCTCCCCCATCAGTTAATAACACAAACTTGTTAGAAGAGTACTTGAAACTCTATTAGACCTTCGTAGCTGAAAAGCAGGTAAAGGTAAGGTTAAATAATCTTCTGTAGGAGTATTGAGATCACTTGCACCATGTACATCATGATCCTGTTGAACATTTTCATCATATTCTTGAATGTCATGTTCAGTATCACCTGAATAATCTGCAGGTGCCTGAGGAATTGGATCAATACCAATAAGGTTATCATTAGTTTGAGTAGCTGCCTTTTCAATGTCTTCAATGTTCTAATCTTCGAAGAACACAACATCTCTGCTTCTGACAAGCTTTTTCTTAATTGGATCATATAATCGGTACCCAAAGTCATCTTCACCATAACTAAGAAAGATACATTGTCGTGTCTTTGCATTTAGCTTTGTTCGTTCATCTTTAGGGACATGAACAAAAGCCTTACAGCCAAAGACCTGCAAATGATCATAAGAGACTTCTTTACCGAACAAAATTTTGTCTGGAACATCACCCTACAAAGGAACACTAGGAGATAGATTAATCACATGTGTTGTTGTGTTCAAGGCTTCACCCTAAAAGAATCTAGGTAGCTTTGCATTTGAGAGCAGACATTTAACTCTCTCAATCAATGTTCTATTCATCCTTTTAATTAAACCATTTAACTGAGGTGTCTTTGGAGGTGTCCTTTGGTGTCTAATCCTATATACTCTACAATACTCATCAAACGAACCACTATACTCACCACCATTATCAGTACGAATACATTTTAACCTTTTTCCTAACTGTCTTTTAACCAAGGCATGAAATTGTTTGAACACATCAAACACTTGATTTTTAGTCTTTAAAGCATAAACCCAAAGTTTCCTCGAATGATCATTAATAAAAGTCAGAAAATAACAAGCACCACTAAGTGAGCATACCTTCAAAGGACCACACACATCAGAATGCACCAATTCAAGTAACTCTGATTTCCTAGGAGGGTGACTTTTAAATGTGACTCTATTCTGTTTTCCAGCCAAATAATAAAGACACTTCTTTAAAGCTATACTCTTCATGCCTGAAAGCTAGTTTTTCCTCGTCAAACAATTCATCCCTTTTTCACTTATATGGTTAAGTCGTTTATACCATAAATCAATCAAATTCTCATTTTCCACTGCATTCACAGCATCTCTAACAATAGAAGCTTGCATAAAATATAAATTGAAACATTTCTTACCTCGCACCACAACTAAGGAGCCTCTAGTAAGTTTCCACTGACTATCATTAAAGATACTACAAAAGCCCTCATCATCAAACTTTCCTGTTGAAATCAAATTCAACTAGATATCTGGGACATGTTTAACATCCTTCAAGGTCAGTTGTGCTCCACTACTAGTCTTTAAACAAATATCACCAATACCAACGACTTCTGTTAAGCCATTATTACCCATATTCAACACCCCATGATTACCAGGTGTATATGTAGAGAAGAATTCTTTACATGAAATAACATGAAGGGAGACACCACTATCTATCACCCAATCAGTCCTATGAGATGTCAGATTAATCACATTTTCATTAGAAACAACAATAAGGTCACTAGTACCAAAAGTTGATGCAGTAGCAATACAATCATTATCATTATACCTTTTTTTGTGCTTATCACTATCATCTTTATTTTCTTTCCTCCACTTATAGCATTTCTTCTGAATATGACTCATCTTTCCACAATAGTGACACTGGACATTCTTATACTTTGATCTTGACTTGTTTTGGCTTTTACTTTTGCTATTTTTACCATTACCTCTTTCTTGGTTTCTCCCCCTGTTTTCGGTAACCAGAACCTCTGAATTCAACGGTGATGAACCCTAAGATCTTCTTCTCATTTCTTCATTCAACACACCACCTTTCACAAGTTGTAATGAAACAACACCATTAGAGGCAGAATTCGCAAGTGAAATCCAAAATGTCTCCCATAAATCAGGTAATGTAGCAAGTAACCATAGCCCGAGAACCTCATCATCAAATTTAATGTCCATACCAAACAATTGATCAATGACATCCTGAAACTCATTCAAGTGGTCTACAACTAAACTCCCTTCTTTATATCTCAACTGCATCATTTTTTTTAGCAAAAACAACTTATAATTACCAGATTTTGAAGCATATAATGTCTCAAGTTTGCTCTAGAAAGTCTGTACATGTGTCTTATTACATATGTGATTATAAACATTATCATCAAAAAATTGTCGTATAAAGCCACAAACTTGCTGATGCTCAAACTCTCATTCCT
Organism: Ceriops tagal; assembly: GCA_021533255.1. Lineage (NCBI taxonomy): Eukaryota > Viridiplantae > Streptophyta > Magnoliopsida > Malpighiales > Rhizophoraceae > Ceriops > Ceriops tagal. The sequence continues at coordinate 4,690,045 of CM038604.1, forward strand.
CATAAGTCTTTGACTCAAGTTTAGTAGCAACAAATACTGGCAAATGCATTTCCTTCATAAATAAGAGGTCTTTCATTTTACTCTTCCATATATGATAATTCATGCCATTCAAACAAAACATTCTATTCACATTTAACTCCATCATTCAAACAAGTCAAAAACACAACCTTGCTCTGATGCCACTATGATGGGAGAGGGGCAGCAGAATACAAATTGCTCAAGAGACCTCTCCCATTTGTTTGAATATGTGAGAAGTTGACTAAATAATAAATATAGCAACTTAAACAATCACACAAGAACACACCGATCTTTTACATAGAAAACCCCTTCAAAGTAAAGAGGAAAAACCACGAGACACAACAGTTCAGAAATCAACTTTACTATAATGAACAAGTGAATACAACAAAGGTACACAACCTCAATTACATCAACCAAATTGAACAAACTCAATTTGAACCAAAGTGAGAGGCCAAATGAGTTAACCAACACAAAAGACATTTTCTGTCAATAATAACTCAACAACCAGACCTCCAAACAACAATCCAACCGTTCAAGATGAAATTTCAGATGTCCCCTATTGGCTGTCCAAATTTCAGCTCAATCAGACTACAGATTAATATTCATCTACGCGGTTCATCTACATTGCGGTAATAGAGAGAATATAGCATTACTAGAAACAAATGATCACAATTTGAGATAAAAACCTACCCTTGTAAAATGCCAAATCATGATCTAACCGTTCAGAATTAAGATCTATGTGTCCTCAATCAACTGACCAAAATACAGCTTGATCGGACCACAAACAATGTTCTCATTATAAGGTTGATCGAAATTGCACGTAGAATAACTTCTCAAAGTATGAACCACGAAATATAAATTAGAATCCACACTTACATTCCACCAAATCAGATTTCTACCATTTAGAATGAAGAAAAAGATAGTCTTTATCCTTCAGCAAAGTTTTAGCTAAGTCCGATAAGAATTCATTATAGATTTTGAAAATAATGACTGATATTCTACTGGATTCTCTCCCTCGTTTTTTTCTCTCTCTCCCTCTTTTTTTTTTTGTTTCGGCCGACAGCTCCCTTTTTTTGTCTCTTACAACTCTTAACCTAATCTTAATGAGGTATTTATATTTCATTAAGTCAACTCTTTTTTTTTTTTTTTTTTTTTAAGGTTCCCTTCACGTAAAAGGGATACCTAACATTCTCCCCTGGAGAAACTGTGAAAGTTGGCAGATCTAGTGCAAGTGCGATGCTTCTTGTGGCAAGCTTCACTTGGATGTATCATGATCAATCCACTAATACTGGTTAGTTGTATCCACTGAATGAAAGAGTTTTATTGAAACTCTAAGAAGCATTAGCACAGACATAACATAATATAGACACAAATAATACATCAAATTTTAAAAATTAAGATATAAATAGACTAGGATATATATATATATATATATTAGATTTTAGTTTTTGCACCACACAAAGTTTGATAAAAATTTCATAAACTAAGTAATTGTTGTTCCCACAGCCTTGTATGGGTTATAATTGTTATCAACTAAGTTTACGTGTGCAAGAAAGTAAAGCCGCATGGAAGGGAAAAAGGTAAAATCACATGGAAGGGCAAGAACGTAAAATCACCGCGTAAGCCCTATTAGGGTTTCATGAAGTAAAGTATATAATGGTCTTGGAAGACAAAGAACAGGGGGTCGACAATATTGAGCATTTAGCAAAACCTAGATAACCGACCAACCAAAGACAACACCAAACCTTACACGGAAGAACACCACCGGACGAAGAGAGTGAACAGTGCTGTCAAGTGAACAGTAACTGCATAGTGAAGCAGTTGGACGAAGAGAGAGAAAACGCTTGGAAGAGAGAGAAAGGTTGTTGTCGGAGATAGGAAAGAAACAAACATAACGGTGAGACGGTTGGCAAAGAGACAACATGGCACACAACAACCTTACACCATTGGTAGAAAAGAGAGACGATCAAAATGGCTGGTGAAGGGGGGCGACTACAAAACGATACGGAAGAGAGAGAGAACCATCGACAAAAACAGAACTGTTGAGAGAGAGAAAGAGTCGATGGGAAGGAGAGAAAGAGAAACCCGACGACCAGAATAGAGGAGTCAACGGGAAGGAGAGAAAGAAAACCCGGTTCGGCCAACCAAGTGAGCCGACGGCAGAACAAGGAAGAGAGAGAAAAGAAGGAGAAAAATCATACACGGTCAGATTGGAGACTATCGGCAGGAAGAAGAGTGATAGCTAGATGGGGTTGGATGGCAGGACAAAGAAAAGCAGACCATCGGCAGAAAAGGGAGGAAATTTGGCCAAGTGGGTGAACGGAAAAGAGAAATCCGATGAAGAGAGAGAAATCCGGCGGGAAGAGAGAGAAATCTAGCGACAAGAGAGAGAAATCCAGTGAGAAGAGAGAGAAATCTGGTTAGACAGTAAGAGAGAGAGAAACGGACAGGCGAGCCGTGAGACAATGAGATCGTGAGACAAGGAGATGGGTAAGACCGTAAAACGGTGAAAGCAGGAATTGTGTGATACAACGTAGGAATTTAACAAAGCATTGAACTCAACGTATTTCCAGACTTCATCAAGAGAGGTTAGAGAGCATTGTGCTGAACTTCTAAGCGGCAGTGGAGCAGCCTTTCAATTCAACAGAAGCAAGACAAGCTAGAAGAAGGGTAGACACAGTAAGTGACACTTTTTGTATTATACTTGCTTAGTAATTGCAATAGTGAAAGGAACAGAGAATTAAAGACATCTATTGTAACCTTTATTCACAAGTATAGTGGATAGTCTCGGTAGAGGGAGAGTCCCTACCACCGTGGATGTACGTCACGTTGACAGAACCACGTAAATCTCGTGTGTCCTTAATTTGCTTTATGTTCTGTGCTTTGAATTGAGTTATGAACGCAGCTAAAGTATCAGCCAACCCATAACCTAACGAAGACTTAAACAAGAACATCCATATTGTCTATTAAGCAAGGTGTCTGAAAGGTGACTTTGGGGACTATTGTGATTAGTAGGTAGCAATAGATCTACCTTAGTCGAGTCTGAGAAAGAGTTCACTTTTAAGAAGAGATTGAAGTTGTTCACTTACTTGCAAATTGCGAATTGTGGTGATACTGATTCACCCCCCCTCTCAGTATCACAAACTAGTAGATCCTAGGAAGAAGTCGGGAACTTCAATTGGTATCAGAGCACAGGTTCACCAGTTTGAAGCTTAACAGCTTAGTGTACTAGTTTGAAGGGATCTAGAAATTTGACTTGTTCATCATACTAGAAATGGAAGCCAGTATTAGCATTAGCACCACTTACAACAAGAAGGTTCCAATCTTCAACGGAACCAACGGAACGTGGTTTTGTGGATTCGGAAGAAGGTAAAGACCCAACCCCAGAGAAGTTAAGGCAGTTTGAGATAAATGGGAAGACCTCAAACGTCATCATTTCAGCATTGACAGATGCTGAGTATGCTAAAGTTATGGACTGCAAATCTGCTAAGGAGATATGGGACAGATTGCAGAAAATCTATAAAGGTGATGGAAAAATGAAGGAGGCTAAGCTTCAAGTGTTCAAGGAGAGATATGAATCTCTCAGAATGCAAAAGAATGAGACAGTCCAAGAGTTCTTCACCAGGGTTATTGATGTGGTAAACGACCTTAAAAGTCATGGGAAGAACAAGAAGGACTCATCGATTGTGAAGAAAATTCTGAGAATTCTGCCTGAGAGGTTTGCCTCAAAGGTAGCAGCCATAGAGGAGAGTAGAGATCTCAATTCTATGTCTCTACATGATCTCCAGTGCAATCTCATTGCATATGAGATGAGGATAAAGTCAACTGAGAGCTCCTCAACATCGAAGGTATCAAAGGAGGTAGCTTTTAAAGCTATGAAGCACTTGAAGATAAAAGAAGAGGAAGAATCATCCGGTGAGGAGGATGATGGTAAGGATGAGGAAGAAAGTGAAGGTGAAGTATTGGTTTATTTCATAAGGAAATTCAAAAAGGGGTTTAAGAAGGGAAAAGGACAACTGGCCTTGAGATGTTATCATTGTGGGCAGACTGGACACTTTGCTTCTCAGTGCAAAGTGAAACTTGATGATGAAGATGATGATGGTGATGATGAAGATAAGGATGGTGATGATGAGCTAAATTCAAAATGGAGAAGATCATCATTCAAATCAAAGAAGTCTAGTAAGAAGATTGCCAACCCACAGAAGAAGAAGAGAGACTCATTTAAGAGTTATGTGAGTCAAATAAAAGAAGCTGATGAGGAGGAAGATGAAGACTCATCAGATGAGCATGTCTTTATGGCATCAACTAAAGGTGGTAGTTTAACCTCTAAAGAGGAAGAGAAGGTTAATGAAGAAGAGCCAGATTTTAAAGTTGAGTTGGAAGCAGCTTCAAAAGAAATAATTAAAAGGGGTAGAACCATAAAAAGGTTGGAGGCTCACATAAAACAAGTTGAAGCAAAGTCTGAGGAAGTTGAAAGTCAAAAGGATGAAATAAGGGCTGAACATATTGACTTGAAGAGAAGATTTGAAGAACAGATCAAAATATGTGAAGACCTTACTATGGAACTTGGCTCAAGGACTTCAACAATTGAAGAAATGGAAATAGAGTTGCTGAGACTTCAGCAACAACTCAAAAAGAGTGAGGAGAACTTGAAGAAGTTTGAAGTGGTAGGAGAAACAAGTTCTACAAAAGGAGAGAAGAATGTAGAGAAAGTGCAGCAATCTAAGGCTACATTGGCCAAAGAAAATAAGAATATGCCACAGAAGTTGAAAGAGAAGGTTGTGACTTAGAAGAAGATAGCTGAGAATAAAAAAGATCTAAAGAAGTAACCTAGGGTGGCAAACAAGAAGGAAGAAAAGAAAGTCAACCAGCAGAGGACTACGGCTGAACAGAAGAAGGAGAAAAAGGTGACTGAAATGAAAGTCACACAAGTAACAAAGCCAGCTACTTTGCCTACACAGCAAGTGATGAACAAAAGAAGACAAGCTGTGATCAGACCCAAGAAAAGGCAGTTTCAAGGTCATTGCCTTTATTGTGGAATTGGGGTCATAAGGCGAGTAACTGCTGGTGGAGAAGGCCAATATATGTCTCCAACTTGAGAAGATACGATGCTACATACAGGGGGAGACAATACAAAATTCAGAGGAGAACACTTGTCGTGAGTTCTTGCATATACTGTAAGAAGCAAAGACACACTAATAAGGAGTGTTAGTGGAAGCCCAAACCAGTGGTTTCAAAGAGTAAGTTTGCTATATTGGCAGACTTGAAGCAGTGTGAAAGGTGCGGGCAAGATGGCCATAATGCCAAGAGATGTATGATACTTCTCCCTGAGCAAGAGAAGGCACTCAATGGCACAGTAAAAACAAGCGATGCAGTCAAAATTGAGAAAAAGGAGAAAGCTATCTTCCAGCCAGTTCAAAAGAAGGAATATAGAGCAAAAAGGGAGGTGGCTAATATAGCTGAAATTGCACTAAAGGCTGATTACAAAGATAAGCAGTGGATCCTTGATAGTGGATGCATTTCGCACATGATGGGAGACAAGAGTAAATTATCAAAGCTAAACAAATCAAGAGAAGGCAGAGTCAAGTTTGGCAATGATGATTCACTCAACATCAGTGGTCAGGGGTCAGTAAACATTGGAAAAGGAAAGCTGAAAGATGTTTTGCACGTTAAAGGACTTAGATATAATCTAGCATCTGTCAGCAAACTATGCAATGAAGACCATAAGGTAATATTCACAAAAATAGGTTGCCAGGTAAAGAGTAAAGAAGACAATATTGTTGTAGTTGGGAAGAGAACAACTGAAAATTTGTATGTGATTGATGAAGAAAGAGATTCTCTTGTAACTAAGACTGTGCAAGAAAGAAAGCCAAAGAAAATATGGACCAGTGCTCATCGAGAAAGTCAGATCATAGGTGACCCATCAGCAGGAGTTATAACAAGAAAAAGAATTGTGGGAGCTATTGCTTTACTCTCACAAGTTGAATCTAAATTTGTTGAAGAGGCTACACAAGATCTAATTAAACTTCAGTCTATAGAGCTATTTGAAAAGCACAGATTGAGTCTATCTGTGCAAATGCCTCCTTAAGCCTGAAGTTCAGGTGAATCCTCTATCTCTACTTTGCGAGTTTTTCAAATTTGTAATTGGTTGGTAAAGGGGGAGAGAAGCAATAGTGCAGGGGGAGTTGTTAAGAAATGGGGAGTGCATATTTAGAGGGAGTTGAAATTAATGCATGATGACTTTTGTTATGAGTGTTGCCAACAATTACAAAGGGGGATATTTTTGTTCCCACAACCTTGTATGGGTTGTAATTGTTGTCAATTAGGTTTAAGTGTGCAAGAAAGTAAAGCCACATGGAAGGGAAAAAGGTAAAACCACACGGAAGGGCAAGAACGTAAAATCGTTGCGTAAGCCCTATTAGGGTTTCATGAAGTAGAGTATATAATGGTTTTGGAAGACAAAGAATAGGGAGTCGGCAATATTGAGCATTCAGCAAAACCTAGACAACTGACCAACCAAAGACAACACCAAACCCTACACGGAAGAACACCACCGGACGAAGAGAGTGAACAGTGCCGTCGAGTGAATAGTAACCACACAGTGAAGCCGTTGGACGAAGAGAGAGAAATGCTCGGAAGAGAGAGAAAGGCTGTCGTCGGAGATAGGAGAGAAATGAACATAACGGCAAGACGGTCGGCGAGGAGACAGCACGGCACACGGCAACCCTACACCATCGGTAAAAAAGAGAGACGATTGAAACGACTGGTGAAGGGGGGCAACGGTAGAACAATACGGAAGAGAGAGAGAACCGTTAACAAAAACAAAACCATCGAGAGAGAGAAAGAGTCAACGGGAAGGAGAGAAAGAGAAACTTAACGGTTAAAACAGAGGAGTCGACGGGAAGGAGAGAAAGAAAACCTGGTTCGGCGAACCAAGTGAGCCGACGGCAGAACAGGGAAGAGAGAGAAAAGAAGGACAAAAATCATACACGGTCAAATCGGAGACCGTCGGCGGGAAGAAGAGTGACGGCTAGATAAGGCTGGATGGCAGGACAAAGAAAAGCAGACCATCGACAGAAAAGGGAGGAAATCCGACCAAATGGGTGAACAGAAAAGAGAAATCCGGTGAAGAGAGAGAAATCCGGCGGGAAGAGAGAGAAATCCGGCTGGACAGCAAGAGAGAGAGAAATGGACAAGCGAGCCGTGAGACAGTGAGATCGTGAGACAAGGAAACGGGTAAGACTGTAAGACGGTGAAAGTAGAAATTGTGTGATACAACGTAGGAATTCAGCGAAGTATTGAACTCAACGTATTTCTAGACTTCTTCAAGAGAGGTTAGAGAGCGTTGTGGTGAACTTCTAAGCAGTAGTGAAGCAGCCTTTTAATTCAACAAAGGCAAGACAAGCTAGAAGAAGGGTAGACACAGTAAGTGACACTCTTTGTATTGTACTTGCTTAGTAATTGCAATAGTGAAAGGAGCAGAGAATTAAAGACATCCATTATAACCTGTATTCACAAGTATAGTGGATAGTCTCGATAGAGGGAGAGTCCCTACCACCGTAGATGTATGTCATGTTGACGGAACCACGTAAATCTTGTGTGTCCTTAATTTGCTTTACGTTTTGTACTTTGAATTAAGTTGTGAACGCAGCTAAAGTATTAGCCAACCCATAACCTAACGAAGACTTAAATAAGAACATCCGTATTGTCTATTAGGCAAGGTGTCTAAAAGGTGACTTTAGGGACTATTATGACTAGTAGGTAGCAATAGATCTACCTTAGTCGAGTCTGAGAAAGAGTTCGCTTTTAAAAAGAGATTGAAGTTGTTCACTTACCTGTGAATTGCAAATTATGGTTATACTGATTTACCCCCCTTCTCAGTATCACAAACTAGTAGATCCTAGGGAGAAGTCGGGAACTTTTGTAATAATTAAAATAATAATGACAATTATCATATTATTAATCATAAAATAAATCAACAATGAATAATGTGTCACACTTTTTTGTTATAACTCAATAATGTAAATTAATTATTTAAAGAAAATAATATGAAGTATAAAAATATTAAATATATAATTTTTTATTTTTTAGCATATGGAGTTAAAACAATATTATAGTTAAGATTATTGGTCATAGAATATAAAAGCTCATTATCATATCCTTCTAAATTTATATAGAGAGGAGTTTGTGAGTGAAAATATTGTATTAGGCATAATATGACATAGATCATTAACGAGTATTTATAAAATTTTAATAAAAATGACCTAAATTATTGGTATTTTTTTCTTAAAATTTAAAAAAATTAAAAATAATTACTTATTTCTTTTGGAAGAAAATAACATGAATTTTGAAAATAATTTTTTTCTTCTTAATTTATTAATTAAAAAGAAGTCATCACATGAACAAAATGAAGTGAGATAGTTAAGATTCTTTCTCAGTTTCGATAATATTAATACATATCAGTATTAGATTTGTACTTAATATTTGTGTTTAATCATATTTATTAATAAATTTATTTTTACTTCTATTCTATTAAAAGAAGAAATAAAAAAGATATTTAAATGTCAAGTATTGTTTAAAAAAAACAAATAAAATATTTTTTTCTTTTATCTGAATTTAGTTTAAGCTAAATTTGTTTTTATAGTTAATTATATTTTAAAAATAGTTAGTTAAGTTATGTTAATTTTATTTAAAGAGAATTCTTTTACCTTCTTTCTTTTACCTTTTTTTTTTTTAAGAAAACCAAAATAAAAATTTTTATTTTATTTTCAAGAAAACAAAAAAGGAGGATTTTTTTCTTTTATTTCCTTTTAAAGAAACTTGAAAGTATTTTTTTTAAGAAAAAAAGTAAATTTAAGAAATTTTCTTTCTTGAGAAGAGAATTTAAGAGTAATTTTTTTATTTTTTATACTCTTATTTTCTTTTGTTTAAACATTTTATAATTATAGAAATTTAATTATAATCAAAGGATTATATAAATCAATTAAATTCTTATTTGATTACAATTAAATCTATATATATTGAATTATACAGTATTAATTTAATTGTAATCAAAATTTTTATAATTATAAAATATTTTAATATCTTTAGTTTGTAAATTTATGAGAAAAGCAAAATTATAAAATTTAGGAAGACATATTTTTCTTTTTTAAAAATTTAAGGATATAAAAGATTAATATAAGGATTTGAATCAAACTTAAATTCCTTATATTCAGTTTAGTTTCTGGAAGTTAATCCACCAAAGATTCTAGACTAATCACAAATTAAAGGACTCGGATAGAAATAAACAGAAGAAAGAAAGGCGGATCATTTTAACTTGGAAACGTAGATCTGATGATAAATTCCTTTAATATAGTTTATTCAAAAAATATTTCAAAGGTGAAGTAATTTTGGCTCAATCTACTCGACCAAGACGTTATCAGGTGAACCATTCCTTCAATTTTTTTTTAAATAAATCCAAAGCATAATGTATGGATTAGTAGTGTCCAATAATGATTATAATATGACTTATCCTTTGTAAATCAGTATCCTTGCATGGATTTTTTGTGGTCCAAGTTTTCTCTCAAATTGGTGTGACAAAATTCTCTTGAAAATTCCTTTTATTTCTGTCTTCTTTGTGTGAATCATGCTATTGTCATCATTTGTTGGAAGAAATTGACAATTTATATGTTGGATTGAGTTAAAGGACTTGTTCTAATTATGCATATAATCTGTCTTTTGCAGGTGATTTGTAGCTTTTTCCTCCTTTAAATCTCTTCTGAAATTACTAGAAAAGTGCCCACACCTGACCTTGGTTGGGATTCAAAACTCTTTATCAATAAAAAAGCCTCCAAACAACTAGCATGGTCAAATATGAGACCATGATGTCACGGTCAGTTTAAGTGCATTGCTTCGCTAAACTTACTAGGTTTGGCAAGGTGAGAGAGATTTTAAAGTATGTTTGAAATTTCTATGCCTAGAACCTTCTCAAAGAGACACATATAATTTTATACCTAAAATGTTCTATCTAAACAATTAAAATAGTTAATTTGTACCCTCATATTAAGTAAGTGAAATAAATATAAATACTCCACTTTTTCTACTTTACTCAATTACTTGTATATCACCTTATTCTATCAAATAAAACTCTCTCTCTCTTTTGTTTTTGTACTTGCAGTCTCTCTAATATTTTTTAATTTCTTACTTGCTTATTACTTATTCCCTCAAACACTTTAAGTCAAAGTTAGTTGATTTTCATGTACAAATGAGATCATTACCACACTAATTAACATGATGTAAATTTAACTTGAAGACGATGAGCTCTAATATTACTCTTACTATAGATTTTTCACCTTTAAAACATTAGTTCATTCAGACTTTAATATTTTTCTATTAAAAGCATTGATGTTTGATATTTTTCTTATTCTTTTTTATTTTTTCTAATTAGAATTTTCAATTTTTGTGTTAAAATTTTTACATATTGTAACTTAAGATTGAAAAAATTTGCGTGGACCCAAAAAAAAAAGAAAAAACAAGTATGCATGCATTATGTCACGCGCCATGTGATTCTGCTCAAATTGAGCTATTGAAGAGGCTTATTCTAGATATCACTTTATAATTCCAGAACTAGGTAAAAGCCTCTAGAATCTTGTAGATAACTTCCTTATTTTTTTGTAAAGTGTAGAGTTATGTAAAATACTCTAGAAAGAGAATAGTGATCGTTAGATCAAATAGATCTTAGCCATCTATTGAGGAGGTGGATGACTATATATAGTTTTAAGGACCTCATTTGTAAGATATCCAAGCAATAGTGTATTTGCATTCTTGAAGCAATATAGTATTCTCCAAGTTCTCTATATCTCTTGTCTATTTTGTGTGCTTCTTTTTATCTTTTGCTAGTGGCATTCTAACTCTTGGAAAAGGCTGAACTAGCATTCAAGTCAAGTGAATTGCTAGTGCCGCATGTGTCGTTGGTTGAAGAAGGCCAAGTTTATGACAAGTGGTATCAGAGCACAGTTTCTACAAGTAGCAAGCATATTTTGTCTGATAAAGATGTCTGGTCCACACATTGAGATTACCCACATGGTTGAGGAAGCCAATAAGCAACTAAAAAGAGGGAGATTAAGGTCGAGGGATGTCTTGGAAGACATGAATGCAAGGATCGCGAAAGTTGAGCTTATTGTGGCTGATAGGCAGGAGAAGTTTGAGGTGGTAAACCAATGCATCGACGAGCTCGAGAAGGAGAGCAAAGACCTTCATGAAGAGATGCAAGGTGCCTCAAACCAAGCCCTATCAAGGTGTCTAGACCAAGTGAAGACCTTGGAAGAGACCCTCAATTATGAGGTTGTGACGTTGAAGGAAGAGTTCGAAAGAGTCTCTAACGAGTTAAAGGAGACCAAGGATGAGTTAGTCCTTTACAAAAAGATAGTTGCGCAAGGTGGAAGCATTGCTTTGCCAATGGTAGTTGCTTCTTCAAAGATGGATGTTCCAAGACCTAAAGCATATAATGGGTCGAGGAATGCAAAGGAGGTTGATAACTTTTTATGGAGCTTGGAGCAATACTTTAAGACACTTAGTGTCGCGGAAGATGCCAAGAAGATTGATAGTGTTGTTTTATACCTCATGAATACTGCAATGGTATGGTGGAGAAGGAGGTATAGTGATATCGAAAAGGGAATGCCAAGGAAGAGGTGAGAGCGAAGCTAAGGTGTCTTCAACAAAAGGGGAGCATACGAGAGTATGTGAAGGAATTCTTCGAAGTGTTGCTAGAAATTCTTGATTATCCCGACAAGGAAGCTTTTTTTGTATTCAAGATGGCTTACAAAATTGGGCGAAGATGGAGATCTAAAGACATGGTGTTTAAGATCTCGCCACCGCTATTTCCATTGTCGAATCACTAATAAAGTTTAAGAAGTCTAAAAAGCCCAAATCTCATAAAGACAAGGATGGCAAGAGAGAGAGTGGGGGAGATAATCCCTCGAACAAAAGACATTTCCATAAGTTTAATGAGCCTAAGGAAGGGAAGAACACCAAAGAGGGTTAAAGTAATGATAGGCCCCCTTTTAAATGCTACTTTTGCAACAGGCCGCACAAGGCAAGGGATCGTTAAAAGAAAGCCAAGCTTTTGGCCATAGTTGAAGAAAGGGAGGAACAACAGCAATGTGAAGAGACGAGGATGAGATCCTTACAAATCCTTAATGCCATCAAAGCCAAGGTCGAAGTGCCTAAACTGAGAAGAGAGGACGATTATATGTGGAAGCAAAGGTGAGTAACCAAGTGGTTAAAGCCTTAGTGGATACCAGAGCTTCTAACAACTTCTTTCAATAGGAGGAAGTAAGGCTGTTAGGCATCAAATACAACAAGGAGCGAGGATGGCTTAAGGCAATGAATTCAGAGCCAAAGTCAATTTTCAACATTGCTTATGGCATAAAGGTACGTATAGGTGAATGGTGTGGCCTTATAGACTTTTCATTTGCACCAATGGATGATTATCCAGTTGTGCTTGGTATGGAGTTTATAGACCGTGTCAAGGCAGTGCCTATTCCTTTTGCCAATACAATATGTATCTTGGAGGAAGGCAATACCTGCATGGTGCCTTTGGCTATGAAAATTGGTTTTCAATCCATGCAAATTTCAGTCATGCAACTTTCTAAAGGTGTAAAAAAGGCACAACCCACCTTTCTTGCATCCTTGAAGGATGGAAAGAATACTTCCTGATCAAAGGTTTTACCCAAGGAAGTCTCTCACGTCCTGTAGGAGTTTAAGGATGTTATGCCTCCTTAATTGCCTAAGAAGCTCCCATCTAAATGTGAGGTGGACTAAAAGATAGAGTTAGTCCCTGGTACAAGACCACCTACTGCAGTGCCTTACCGAATGGGACCCCCCGAGTTAGAGGAACTCAGGAGGCAACTTAAGGAGTTATTGGATACGGGTTACATTCAATCGTCAAAGGCTCTATATGGTGTACCTGTGCTTTTCCAAAAGAAGCACGATGGGTCACTTCAGTTGTGCATCAACTATCAAGCACTCAACAAAATTACCGTGAAGAATAAGTATCATATTCCATTAATAGCTGATTTGATCAATCAGCTAGGTGAAGTGTAGTGGTTCACAAAGCTAGATTTAAGATCGGGATACTACCAAGTGAGGATTATAGAAAGAGATGAGTCAAAGACTACTTGTGTTACGAGGTGTAGTTCTTTTGAGTTCTTAGTTATGCCATTTGAACTTACTAATGCCCTTACCACATTCTGCACTCTTATGAATAGAGTCTTCGAGTCGTTTTTGGATAAATTTGCCATAGTGTATTTGGATGATATCGCTGTCTATAGTAAGATGCTGGATGAGCATATTGAACATCTATAACAAGTTTTCCAAGTACTAAAAGAACATGAGTTGTATATGAAGAGGGAGAAATGTGCCTTTGCTCAATAAGAGTTCACATTCTTAAGGCACATCGTCGATGGAGGCAAATTATGGTTGGATGAGTCCAAGGTGTAAGCCATCCATAACTAGGAGCCATCAAAGAAGGTAACTGAGTTACGATCCTTTTTAGGCCTTGTCAACTATTATAGAGGGTTTGTAAAGGGTTACTCCTCTATTACAACTCTGCTCACTGATTTGTTGAAGAAGAATAGAACATGGAGTTGGGACACTAGATGTCAAAGAGCATTTGAATTGCTCAAGCAAGTGGTAGCTGATGAGCTAGTGTTGGCTCTTCCCAACCACACCAAACCTTATGAGGTACATACTGATGCCTCTGATTTTGTAATCGGTGGTGTTTTAACATAAGAGGGACATCCTATTGCGTATGAGAGCCACAAGTTGAATGAAACCAAGCGCCATTATACAATCCAAAAGAAGGAGATGACTACAGTGGTGCATTGCCTACGAACTTGAAGGCATTATTTGTTGGGGTCCAAGTTCATCGTAAAGATGGACAACATTGCCATAAGTTACTTCCTCAATCAAAAGAAGTTAATGCCAAAGCAAGTGAGGTGGCAAGCTTTCTTGGCAGAATTCGACTTTGTGATGGAGTATAAGTCGGGCAAGGCTAATTTGGTGGTCGATGCATTGAGTAGAAATGTCGAACTAGCTGCCATCATAAGTCCAAATTTCTCTTTGGTAGAACAAGTAAAGGAGGGATCAGAGCATGACCTACAAGCCAAGAGTTTGAGAGAATTGACAAGTAGTAGGAAGACATGCCCGTTTTGGCTTGAAGATGGGTTACTCACTACCAAAGGCCATAAAGTTTATGTGCCAAAGTGGCAAGGAGATTGAGGAAGGTGATTATTAAGGAGTGTTATGACTCAAAATGGGTAGGACATCTGGGTATATGTTGTACGTTGGTACTTGTAGAGCGAGCATATTATTGGCCACAAATATGGGATAACGTTGAGCTTTACGTGAAGACTTGTCTTGTATGTTAACAAGACAAAGTGGAACAACATCAACCATCGGGATTGCTGGAGCCCTTACCTATTTCGAAGAGACCATGGGAAAGTGTTTTGATGGATTTTATCACGTGTCTACCAAAGTCAGATGGATGTACCAACATCACGGTAGTGGTAGACCGATTTAGCAAGTATGGTGTGTTTATCCCCATACCCTCAAAGTTTACAGCTAAAGATGTAGCACGCCTATTTTTCAAGTATGTGGTGAAATATTGGGGCATCCCGAAAATGATTGTCAGCGATAGGGACACTCGTTTCATCGGAAGATTTTGGATAGAGTTATTCAAGTTAATGGGATCGGAACTCAACTTCTCCACAAGCTTTCATCCCCAAACTGACGGCCAAATAGAAAGGGTGAATGCCTTGTTGGAGCTGTTCTTAAGGCATTATATAAGTGCCAACCAGAATGATTGGACTAAGTTGCTTGACATAGCCCAATTCTCATACAATCTACAAAAAAGTGAGTCAATTGGGGCTAGTCTGTTCAAGGTTGCTACAGGACTACAACTAATGACTCCACACACATTGGTGGTTGGCTATAAGGGTCCAAGTCCTGCTGCATTCAAGTTTGCTAAAGGTTGGTAAAAGAAGTCCAATATGGCACGGGCACACTTGGCTAAGGCTATAAGCGAATGAAGAAATTGGTCGATACTAAGAGGAGACACTTGGAGTTTGAGGAAGGAGATTTAGTGATGGTGAAACTCCTTCCCTATCAAAGCTAAAGACTTGCTAGGATGCATAAGGGCCTTGTAAGGCATTACAAGGGACCTTTCCTAATGAAGAAGTGGATTGGCAAGCTAGCTTACTGATTAACTTTACCATCACATCTCAAGATGCATCCAGTATTCCACGTAAGCTTGCTAAAGCCTTACCATCCTGATAAGGAGGAACCGAGCAGGGACGAATCAAAAAGAGCCCCTACAGCCATAACAATGATGCCAGATCATGACGTGGAAGAGATATTGGCGCATCATGTCATTCCAAGGAGAGGCACCCATCCGAGTTATGTCGAGTACTTTGTTAAATAGAAAAGGTTACCTGATAGCGAGGCAAGTTAGGAACACGAGCTAACTTTGTGGAGCAACGTGGATATGATCGAGACATATAAGAGGGACATGACGAGGGCGTTGCTAGATTGAGTGGGGGAGAATGTCACGCACTACGTGATTTTGCCCAAATTGAGCTACTGAAAAGGCTTATTCCAGATATCACTTCATAATTCCAGAATTAGGTGGAAGTCTCTAGACTCTTGTAAATAACTCCTTTATCTTTTTGTAAAGCGTATAGTTATGTAAAATGCTCTAGAAAAAGAATAGTGACCGTTAAATCGAATAAATCCTAGTTATCCACTGAAGAGGTGGATGACTATATATAGTCTTAGAAACCTCATTTGTAAGACATCTAAGCAATAATGTATTTATATTTTTGAAACAATATAGTATTTTCTAAATTTTTCATATTTCTTATCTAATTTGTGTATTTCTTTCTATTTTTTGTTAGTAGCATTCTAATTTTTAAAAAAAATTGAACTAATATTCGACCCAAGTGAATTATTAGTGTCGCAGGTGTTGTTGGTTAAAGAAAGTCAAGCCCGTGACAGTTATCACCAGAAAATAAAAGCTTAAAAATCCAAGTCATTCAAAAAAAGACAAAATTTTTAAAGAAATAAATAAATAAATAAATAAAAAATATTAGTTGTCCACCGCTACCCTTTGAAACATGATTTATCTTTTCTTCTAATGCCTTCGCGTTCTTTTCTTGGCTCGATGATTTCAAACTTCTCTCTCTTTCTTGCCTTGATGCCTTCTGTTCTTGCATAAAACAAGCAAAGAGAAACAGAAGGTGCCGCAAAATCAGAGACAACAAAGAAAAGGAGATCGAGCCGAATTTAGAGATGATTTCTAAGTCAAGGGTGTTTGGTTTGTGAGGGGGCGTGTCTGACCAAGGGGGCGTGTCTTTTATATTTATAATAATAATATTTTTTTTTTTTTCTGTCGAACACAGTTAACCGTGTCGGATAGGTGTCTGACACTGTACTACTTACTATTTTAATTTTTCAACGTGTCCGTGCATCTGAGATTGCAAAGATGTTGCCATGTTATAGAAAGAGCTGTCGTGCCCTATGTAAGCAATTTCTCTGCAAAATGAGCTTTTTTTTTTTTTTTGTTCTTTCTCTTCTCTTTTTGTAGCTACGGCGTAACGGGGGCTGTGGAAATGGCGGAACAAAAGGATTATTGCAGGCAAATAGATTGATACACATTCTGCTTGCATTGGCAGGGAGTTTTGAGTGGTGGTGTAACGAAATCTGTGTTACTGACACAACAAAAGGAATTTTGTAGCATGTCGGTCGATTAACTGGACGCCCGCCCAAAAGAAAATTGGGTTAAGGTGAATACAGATGGATTTTTGTCTTACGAAGAGGAAACTTTTTTTTTTTTCTTTTAGTTTGAATTTCTAATTTATAGAGTAATTAAGACTATCATTTTGTTTTTTCAAGACCTCTTAACATAGGCTTCTATACAAAAATTTTGGATTACTATTGACATCATCATACCTTAGAAAAAAAAAAATACAAAAGTGAATACGGACTATGCAGCGCGAGGCAATCTGGGTTTGGTAAATGTGAGAGTTATAATTCGTGACCTTAAGGATGGGAAGTCTGTTTCTCCTATACACATAGAGAAGGGAATCGGGTGGCGGACTGTTTGTCTAACTATGGATTCTCATTGGATGAAGGAGAGCACTTTTCTTCCCAGCCCCCACCGGAGGTTTTATCTCCGTTGTTCCAGGATTAGGTTGGAATTGCTTGGCCGAGGGCCATAGGTTAATGCTTTAGTAGTTGTATCGCAGTTTTGAACTTCTTGGGTGTTGTGGTCCTCGAAGTTAAGTTAAAAAAAAAAAAAAGAGAAGAGAAAAGAAAAAAAACAAAACAAATTGGTACGAAGATAATTTCTTTAATAAAAGCGTTTCCAAAATAGGAGCTGTAAACTCGTCCTTTCTTCCTTGTATGTATCAACTGGGAAGAGTGCAATGTCAGAATTGCGCTGCTGTTAGTAGACTTCGGTTTTTCGGGCCCTACATTTGGAAAGAGGTCCTTAGCTCGACTTTTGGTCCCATTCCGCCCAGTCAATGGGTTAATATGTTTTAATATTTCCCCACAAATATAAGGTCAAAGTCTCAAAAGGAAAACATAAACTTAATGGAAATGATACATATACACGAATTTTCTTAGGTGCAACAAGTGTAGAATTTGTCAAAAAGAATATTATATCACATTTTTATTATTGTTAGTTGTACATTTGTAATAATTTAATATATTATTAAATTTAACAATATATATATATATATATATAATTGACATTTATTATTAATTGAATGTGTAATGATTTATATTTTTTAAAATTTTTATAATTAATTTTTTGAATGCTTGTTGTAGTTGACAATCAATTTGATTAAATTGCACATTAGCTTGTTAAAATTGTTTGTCAAATAGCTTACAAATATATATTTTTAGTTAACATCTATGATCTTTGTAAATAATTTTTTAAGATTTTAAATCTTTCATATTTTTTTTAATTAGCATATACCTTTTTGTTTATAGATACTAATAGATATTAATAAATATATATACACTAATAGGCAAGAACTCAACGCTCTCTAACCTCTCTTGAAAAAGTTTGGAAATATGTTGAGTTTTTTCCGTATTTCGTCGAATTCCTTCTGTAGGTTATCTTACACAATTCCTTCTTTCACCGTTTTACGGTTTCACCTGTCTCCTTATCTCATGATCTGACTGTCTCACGGCTCGCCTGTCCATCTCTCTCTCTCTTGCTGTCCAGCCAGATTTCTCTCTCTTCTTGCCGGATGTCTCTCTTTTACCGTTGGATTTCTCTCTCTTCTCGCCAGATTTCTCTCTCTTCGTCTGTCTTCGATTCTGTCGGTGGTTTCTCTCTCTTCGTTCAGCTGGATCTCTCTCACTGTCTAGCCGGATCTATCTCACCGTCCAGTTGGATCTGATTTTGGCCGTATCGACTCCTCTATTTCGGTCGTCTCCTCTTTCTCTCCCTCGACGGTTGTTCTTTGTTGCCGTCGGTATCTCTCTCTTCTATGGCAGTCTGGTTTCTTCTTCTGCCGGTCTACTTTTCTTTGTCTTGCCATCTAGCCCCATCTAGCCGTAACCGGTTTTCTCTCCCGTCGACTCGTTTCTCTGTTTTCCCGACCGTCTATTTCTCTCTCTACCGTGTTGTCTCCTCACAGATCCCTGGTGTGCCGTTCCTCACGGGTTTCTCTCTTTCCGCCCGATGACGGCTCCAATTTGGCCATCCTCTGTTCGCTGTTCTTCGTTCAGCCCCTACTTTCGACGTCTCCTTCTTTTTGGTCAATTTTCGTTTTCTCTTCTTCTTCCAGCGACGGTTACTGTTCATTCTACGACACTGTTCACTACGGCTACTCTTTTTTTTTTTTTGTAGGTCGTGTTCTTCTGTGTAGGGTTTTGTATTTTCTTTGGTTGGTCGGTTGTTTAGGTTTTACTGAATGCTCAATATTGCCGACTCCTCTTTTTTTTGCCGTGTATTCAATTGTGTTGGCCTCGCCCTATTTTTATCTTCCAAGGTCTTTATATATCTCTTCCATGAAACCCTAATAGGGCTTACGTGGCGAATTTACGTTTTTGCCCTTACACGGCAGATTTACTTTCTTGCCTCTCCATGCATATTTACGTTCTTGCCCTTCTATGTGGATTTACCTTCTTACCCTTCCATGTGGCTTTACTTTCTTGCACATTTAAACCTAGTTGACAACAATTACAACCCATACAGGGCTATGAGAACAACAATCTCTCCCTTTGTAATTGTTAGCAACACTCATAACAAAAGTTATTATGCAGCAGTTTCAACTCCCCCTAAATATGCACTCCCCATTTCTTAATAGTTCCCTATGCACTGTTGCTTCTCTCCCCCTTTGCCAACCAATTACACATTTGAAAAATTCACAAAGTAGAGATGGAGGATTCACCTGATTTTCAGGCTTGAGGAGGCATTCGCACAAACTGACTCATTCTGTGCTTTTCAAATAGCTCTGTGGACAGAGATTTAGTTAGATCTTGTGTAGCCTCTTCAACAAATTTATGTTCAATTTGTGAGAGTAAAGCAGTAGCTCCCACAATTCTTCTTTTTGTTGTAACTTCTGCTGATATGTCACCTGTGATCTGATTTTCTTAATGAGCACTGGTCCACGTTTTCTTTGGCTTTCTTTCTTGTACAGTCTTAGTTGCAAGAGGATCTCTTTCTTCATCAATCACATACAAATTTTCAACTGTCCTCTTCCCAGCTGCAACAGTATTGCCTTCTTTACTCTTTACCTGGCAACCTGTTTTTGTGAATATTACCTTATGGTCTTCATTGCATAGTTTGTTGACAGATGCTAGATTATATCTGAGTCCTTCAACATGCAGAACATCTTTCAACTTTCCTCTTCCAATGTTTATTGACCCCTAACCATTGATGTTGAGTGAATTATCATTGCCAAACTTGACTCTGCTTTCTCTTAACTTGTTTAGCTTTAACAATTTACTCTTGTCTCCTGTCATGTGTGAAGTGCATCCACTGTCAAGGATCGACTGCTTATCCTTGTAGTTAGCTTTGAGTGCAATTTTAACTATATTAGCCACCTCCTTTTTAACTTTATATTCCTTCTTTTGAACTGGCTGGAAGATAACTTTCTCCTTTTTCTCAACTTTGACTGCACCGCTTGTTTTCACTGTGCCATTGAGTGCCTTCTTTTGTTCAGGGAGAAGTGTCATGTATCTCTTGGCATTATGGCCATCCTGCCCACACCTTTCACATTGTTCCAAGTCTACCAATATAGCAAACTTATTCTTTGAAACTACTGGTTTGGGCTTCCACCAATAATCCTCATTAGTGTGTCCTCGCCTTTTACAGTATGTGCAAGAACTCACGACAGGTGTTCTCTTCTGAATTTTGTACTGTCTCCCACTGTATGCAACATCAGATCTTCTCAAGTTAGAGACATATACTGGCCTTCTCCACCAGCAGTTACTCGCCTTATGACCCTAAACTCCACAATAAAGGCAATGACCTTGAAACTGCCTCTTCTTGGGTCTGATCACAGCTTGTCTTCTTTTGTTCATCACTTGCTGTGTAGGCAAAGTAGCTGGCTTCTTTGCTTATGTGACTTTCATTTCAGTCACCTTCTTCTCCTTCTTCTGTTCAGTTGTAACCCTCTGCTGGCTGACTTTCTTTTCTTTCTGAGACGTAGCAGCTATGGGCTGCTGCTCTTTAACCACATCCATCATTTTTGGCCTTGGCTTTGGTTTGATAACTGTCTTCTCTTCTTCAGTTATCTTCACCTGAGTCATAGCCTTCTCTTTTAACTTCCGTGGCAAAGTCTCATTCTTCTTTTCTTTTGCAAAGCTTGTTTCTCCTACCACTTCAAACTTCTGCAAGTTCTTCTCGCTCTTTTTGAATTGTTGCTGAAGTCTTAGCAACTCTATCTCCATTTCTTCAATTGTTGAAGTCTTTAAGCCAACCTCTATAGTAAGGTCTTCACATATTTTGATATGTTCTTCAAATCTTCTCTTTAAGTCAATATGTTCAGTCCTTATTTCATCCTTTTGACTTTCAGCTTCCACAGACTTTGCTTCAACTTGTTTTATGTGAGCCTTCAACCATTTTATGGTTCTGCCCCTCCTAATTATCTCCTTTAAAGCTGCTTCCAGCTCAGTTTCAAGATTTGGCTCTTCTTCATTAACCTCCTCTTCCTCTTCAAAGGTTGAGCTACCACTTTGTGCTAATGCCATAAAGACGTGCTCATCTGATGAGTCTTCATCTTCCTCCTCATCAGCTTCTTTTATTTGACTCACATAGCTCTTGAATGAGGCTCTTTTCTTCTTCTGTGGGTTGGCAGTCTTCTTGTTGGACTTCTTTGATTTGAATGATGATCTTCTCCATCTTGAATTTGCTTATCATCACCATCTTCATCTTCATCATCAAGTTTCACTTTGCACTGAGAAGCAAAGTGTCCAGTCTGCCCACAATGATAACATCTCAAGGCCAATTGTCCTTTTCCCTTCTTAGACCTTTTTTTGAATTTCCTTGTGAAATACGTCAATACTTCACCTTCACTTTCTTCCTCATCCTCATCATCATCCTCACTAGATGATTCTTCCTCTTCTTTTATCTTCAAGTGCTTCATAGCTTTGAAAGCTGCCTCTTTTGATACGTTCGATGTTGAAGAGCTCTCAGTTGACTTTATCCTCATCTCATATGCAATGAGATTGCACTGGAGATCATGCAGAGACATAGAATTGAGATCTCTACTCTCCTCTATGGCTGCTACCTTTGAGGCAAACCTCTCAGGCGGAATTCTCAGAATCTTCTTCACAACAGATGAGTCCTTCTTGTTCTTCCCATGACTTCTCAAGTCATTCACAGCATCAATAACCTTGGTGAAGAACTCTTGGACTGTCTCATTCTTTTGCATTCTGAAAGATTCATATCTCTCCTTGAACACTTGAAACTTAGCCTCTTTCATTCTACCATCACCTTCATAGATTTTTTGCAATCTGTCCCATATCTCCTTGGCAGATTTGCAGTCCATTACTTTAGCACACTCAGCATCTGTTAATGCTGAAATGATGACGTTTGAGGCCTTCCCATTTATCTCAAACTGCCTTAACTCCTCTGGGGTTGGGTCTTTACCTTCATCTAGAGCCACAAAACCCTCCTGTACGCATTTCACCACATTCATGCCCATGGTTGCAAATACCACTTGCATTTTTGCTCTGCACATATAGTAGTTGGTTCCGTCGAAGATTGGAACCTTCTTACTGTAAGTGGTGCTAGTGCTGGTACCGGCTTCCATTTCTCAGTATGCTGAACAAGTCAAACTTCTAGATCCCTTCAAACTAGTACACCAAGCTATTAAGTTTCAAACTGGTGAACCTGTGCTCTGATACCAATTGAAGTTCCCGACTTCTCCCTAGGATCTACTAGTTTGTGATACTGAGGGGGGGTAAATCAGTATCACCACAATTTGCAATTCGCAGGTAAGTGAACAACTTCAACCTTTTCTTAAAAGTGAACTCTTTCTCAGACTCGACTAAGGTAGATCTATTGCTACCTACTAATCACAATAGTCCCAAAAGTCACCTTGTAGACACCTTGCCTAATAGACAATATGGATGTTCTTGTTTAGGTCTTCGTTAGGTTATGGGTTGGTTGATACTTTAGCTGCATTCACAACTCAATTCAAAGCACAGAATGTAAAGCAAATTAAGGACACACGAGATTTACGTGGTTCCGTCAACGTGACGTACATCCACGGTGGTAGGGACTCTCTCTCTACCGAGACTATCCACTATACTTATGAATACAGGTTACAATGGATGTCTTTAATTCTCTGCTCCTTTCACTATTGCAATTACTAAGCAAGTACAATACAAAGAGTATCATTTACTATATCTACCCTTCTTCTAACTTGTCTTGCCTCTGTTGAATTGAAAGGCTGCTCCACTGCTGCTTAGAAGTTCACCGCAACGCTCTCTAACCTCTCTTGAAGAAGTCTGAAAATACGTTGAGTTCTTTCCGTACTTCGCCGAATTCTTTCTATAGGTTGTCTCACACAATTCCTGCTTTCACCGTCTTACGGTCTCACCCGTCTCCTTGTCTCACGATCTCATTGTCTCACGATCTCACTGTCTCACGGCTCGCCTGTCCGTTTCTCTCTCTCTTGCTGTCCAGCTGAATTTCTCTCTCTTCTCACCGGATTTCTCTATCTTACCGTCAGATTTCTCTCTCTTCGTCCGTCTTCGATTCTGCCGGTGGTTTCTCTCTCTTTATTCAGTCGGATCTCTCTCACTGTCCAGTTGGATCTGATTTTGGCTGTATCGACTCCTCTGTTCTAGCCGTCTCCTCTTTCTCTCTCTCGACGGTTGTTCTTTGTTGCCATTGGTATCTCTCTCTTCTATGGCCGTCTGGTTTCTTCTTCCGCCGGTCTGCTTTTCTTCATCCTACCATCCAGCCCTGTCTAACCGTAATCAGTTTTCTCTCCCGTCGACCTGTTTCTCTGTTTTCCAGACCGTTTGTTTCTCTCTCAACCGTGTTGTCTCCTCGCAGATCGCTGGTGTGCCGGTCCTCACAGGTTTCTCTCCTTCTGCCTGATGATGGCTCCGATTTGGCTGTCCTTTGTTCGCTATTCTTCGTTCAGCCCCTACTTTTGGCGTCTCCTTCTTTATGGTCAATTTCTGTTTTCTCTTCTTCTTCCGGCGACGGTTACTGTTCACTCGACGACACTGTTCACTACGGCTACTCTTTTTTTTTTTTTTTTTGCAGGTCGTGTTCTTCTGTGTAGGGTTTTGTGTTTTCTTTAGTTGGTCGGTTGTCTAGGTTTAGCTGAATGCTCAATATTGTCGACTCCTCTTCTTTTTGCCATGTATTCAATTGTGTTGGTCTCGCCCTATTTTTGTCTTCCAAGGTCTGTATATATCTCTTCCATGAAACCCTAATAGGGCTTACGTGACGGATTTACATTCTTACCCTTACACGGCGGATTTACTTTCTTGCCCCTCCATGCAGATTTACGTTCTTGCCCTTCCATGTGAATTTACCTTCTTACCCTTCCACGTGACTTTACTTTCTTGCACATTTAAACCTAGTTGACAACAATTACAACCTATACAGAGTTATGGGAACAACAGGGTTGGACGACTGGATGGCAGACCAGAAGAGCGAAACGGCAAAGTCCTATTCGGCCAACCAAGTGAGCCGATGGCCAAACAGGGGAAGGAGAGAACATCCGACACGGCCAAAAAGGAGAGTGGACGGCAAAGGAACGACACACCAACGGTAGGTAGAACACGAGAGAAAGAGAGAAAAATTGAGACAGTTGTTGGAAGAGAGAGAAAAAAGGTATACAGCCAGAATAGAGGAGTCGACGGAGGAGAGACAAAACATGGCCAAATAAGGGAAAAGGAGAGAAAATCTGGAACGGCCAAAGAGGGGTGGACGAAGAGAAAGAGACCGTCCGTAGAACAGAGGAAATCCGGCTGGACGGTAAGAAAGAGAACTCCGGCTAGACAGCAAGAGAGAGAGAAACGGACAGGTGAGGCGTGAGACGTGAGACCACTGGCTAGAAGAAAACCAGAACCATGAGGTGAGAGCAAAAACCAGAAATGCATAACCCCTGGAAGAGAAGAAAACCAGAACGTGCGTTGGCGTGAGACCAGAACATACGATGGCGTGAGACCAGAACGTGTGTTGGCGTAAGACCAGAACGTGCGACGGCGTGAGACAAGGAGACAGGTGAGACCGTGAGACGGTGAAAGCAGGAGCTGTGTGAGGCAACCTAGAGAAGGAATTCGACGAAGTATCGGAAAGAACTCAACGTATTTCTAGATTTCTTCAAGAGAGGTTAGAGAGTGTTGCGGTGAACTTCTAAGCGATAGTGGAGCAGCGTTTCAATTCAACAGAGGCAAGACAAGCTAGAAGAAGGGTAGACACAGTAAGTGACACTCTTTGTATTGTACTTGCTTAGTAATTGCAATAGTGAAAGGAGAAGAGGATTAAGACATCCATTGTAACTAGAATTCTCAAGTATAGTGGATAGTCTCGATAAAGGAGAGTCCCTACCACCGTGGATGTACGTCATGTTAACAGAACCACGTAAATCTCGTGTGTCCTTAATTTGCTTTACGTTCTGTGTTTTGAATTAAGTTGTGAACGCAGCTAAAGTATCAGCCAACCCATAACCTAACGAAAACCTAAACAAGAACATTTGAATTGTTTATTAGGCAAGGTGTCTGAAAAGTGACTTTAGGGACTATTGTGATTAATAGGTAGTAATAGATCTACCTTAGTCAAGTTTGAGAAAGAGTTCGCTTTTAAAAAGAGGTTGAAGTTGTTCACTTACCTACGAATTGCGAATTGTGGTGATACTGATTCACTCCCCTCTCAATATCACAAACTAGTAGATCTTAGGGAGAAGTCGGGAACTTCAATTGGTATCAGAGCACAGGTTCATCAGTTTGATGCTTAACAGTTTGGTGTACTAGTTTGAAAGGATCTAGAAGTTTGACTTGTTCAGCATATTGAGAAATGGAAGTCGGTACCAGCACTAGCACCACTTACAGTAAGAAGGTTCCAATCTTCAACAGAACAAACTACCATATGTGGAGAGCAAGAATGCAAGTGGTATTTGCAACCATGGGCATGAATGTGGTGAAAGCTGTACAGGAGGGTTTTGTGTCCCTAGAAGAAGGTAAAGATCTAACCCTAAAGGAGTTAAGGCAATTTGAGATAAATGGGAAGGCCTTAAATGTCATCATTGCAGCATAGACAGGTGCTGAGTATACTAAAGTTATGGACTACAAATCTACCAAGGAGATATGGGATAGATTGCAGAAAGTCTATGAAGGTGATGGCAGAATGAAGGAGGTTAAGCTTCAAGTGTTCAATGAGAGATATAAATCTCTCAGAATGTAGAAGAATGAGACAGTTTAAGAGTTCTTCACTAGGGTTATTAACGCTGTAAATGACCTTAGAAGTCATGGGAAAAACAAGAAGGACTTATCTGTTGTGAAGAAAATTTTGAGAATTCTGCCTGAGAGGTTTACCTCAAAGGTAGCAGCCATAGAAGAGAGTAGAGATCTCAATTTTATGTCTCTGCATGATCTCCAGTGCAATCTTATTGCATATGAGATGAGGATAAAGTCAGCTAAAAGCTCTGCAACAACGAAGGTATCAAAGGAGGCAGCTTTCAAAACTATAAAGCACTTGAAGATAAGAGAAGAGGAAGAATCATCCAGTGATGATGATGATGATGATGAGGATAAGGAAGAAAGTGAAGGTGAAGTGTTGGCTTACTTCACAAGGAAATTCAAAAAGGGGTCTAAAAAGGGAAAAGGAAAGTTGTCCTTGAGATGTTATTATTGTGGGCAGACTGGACACTTTGCTTCTCAGTGCAAAGTGAAACTTGATGATAAAGATGAGGATGGTGATGATGAGCAGAATTCAAGATGGAGAAGATCATCATTCAAATCAAAGAAGTCCAACAAGAAGACTGCCAACCCACAGAAGAAGAAGAGAGGCTCATTTAAGAGTTATATGAGTTAGACAAAAAAAGCTGATGAGGAGGAAGATGAAGACTCATCAAATGAGCATGTCTTTATGGCATCAGCTTAAGGTGGTAGTTCAACCTCTGAAGAGGAAGAGGAGGTTGATGAAGAAGAACCAGATCTTGAAGCTGAGTTGGAAGCAATTTCAAAGGAGATAATCAAAAGAGGTAGAACTATAAGAAGGTTGGAGGCCCATATAAAACAAGTTGAAGCAAAGTTTGAGGAAGTTGAAAGTCAAAAGGATGAAATAAAGGCCGAGCATGTTAACTTGAAGAGAAGATTTGAGGAACAGATCAAAATATGTGAAGACCTTATCGTAGAGCTTGGCTCAAGGGCTTCAAAAATTGAAGAAATGGAGAAAGAGTTGCTGAAACTTTAGCAACAACTCAAAAGTAGCAAAGAGAACTTGCAGAAGCTTGAAATGATAGAAAAAACAAGTTTTGCAAAAAGGGAGAAGAATGTAGAGAAAGTGCAGCAATCTGAGGCTGTATTGGCTAAAGAAAATAAGAATGTGCCACAAAAGTTGAAAGAGAAGGTTGTGACTTAGAAAAAGATAATTGAGAATAAAGAAGATTTGAAGAAGCAACCTAGGGTGACAAACAAGAAGGAAGAAAAGAAAGTCAGCCAGCAGAGGGCTACGGTTGAACAGAAGAAGGAGAATAAGGTGACTAAAATGAAAGTCACACAAGAAAAGAAACCAGCTACCTTGCCTACACAGCAAGTAATAAACAAAAGAAAACAAGCTATGATTAGACCCAAGAAGAGGCAATTTCAAGGTTACTGTCTTTATTGTGGAGTTTGGGGTCATAAGGCGAGTAATTGCTAGTGGAGAAAGCCAGTATATGTCTCCAACTTGAGAAGGTACGATGTTGCATACAGGGGGAGACAATACAAAATTCAAAGGAGAACACTTGTCGTGAGTTCTTGCACATACTGTAAAAAGCAAGGATACATTGACAAGGAGTGTTGGTGGAAGCCCAAACCAATGGTTTCAAAGAACAAGTTTGCTATATTGGCAGACTTGGAACAGTGTGAAAGGTGCGGGCAATATGGCCATAATGCCAAGAGATGCATGACACTTCTCCCTGAGCAAGAGAAGGCACTCAATGGCACAGTAAAAACAAGCGGTGCAGTCAAAGTTAAGAAAAAGAAGAAAGCTATCTTCCAGCCAGTTCAAAAGAAGGAATATAGAGCAAAAAGGGAGGTGGCTAATATAGTTGAAATTGCACTAAAGGCTGATTGCAAAGATAAGCAGTGGATCCTTGATAGTGGATGCACTTCGCACATGACGGGAGACAAGAGTAAATTATCAAAGCTAAACAAATCAAGAGAAGGCAGAGTCAAGTTTAGCAATGATGATTCACTTAACATCAGTGGTTAGGGGTCAATGAATATTGGAAAAGGAAAGCTGAAAGATGTTCTGCACGTTGAAGGACTCAGATATAATCTAACATCTGTTAGCCAACTATGCAACTACGACCATATAGTGATATTCACAAAAACAGGTTGCCAGGTAAAGAGTAAAGAAGGCAATATTGTTGTAACTGGGAAGAGAACAGCTGGAAATTTATATGTGATTGATGAGGACAATACAAGCAGCTATTTACTCACCAAAGAAGAAGAAAATCAACATTGTGCATCTAATTTGTATGGATCGATAAGGACAAAAGGTTTGAAAGGTGAGAGGTACTTCATTTTGTTTATTGATGATTATTCGAGAAGGACCTGCCTCATGCACCTTAAACACAAGTCAGAAGTTTTGAATTGCTTCAAGAGATACAGAAGATTAGTTGAAAATGAGAATGGAAGGAAGATCAAAGTATTGAGGTCAGATTAAGGCACTAAATTTACAAATAAAGCTTTTGAAGATTATCTCAAGAAGCATGGAATTCATCATCAAATGGCAGCAACAAAAACACCTTAATAGAACGGAGTAGTAGAGAGGAAAGCAGAGGATTAAGACAACCATTGTAATTAGAATTTTCAAGTATAGTGGATAGTCTCGGTAAGGGAGAGTCCCTACTACCGTGGATGTATGTCACGTTGACGGAATCACATAAATCTCGTGTGTCCTTAATTTGCTTTATGTTCTGTGCTTTGAATTGAGTTGTGAACGCAGCTAAAGTATCAGCCAACCCATAACCTAACAAAGACCTAAACAAGAACATCCAAATTGTCTATTAGGCAAGGTGTCTGAAAGGTAACTTTGAGGACTATTGTGATTAGTAGGTAGTAATAGATCTACCTTAGTTGAGTCTGAGAAAGAGTTCGCTTTTAAGAAGAACTTAAAGTTGTTCACTTACCTGCGAATTGCAAATTGTGGTGATACTGATTCACCCCCTCTCTCAGTATCACAAATTAGTAGATCCTAGGGAGAAGTCAGGAACTTCACTTACCTATTACATCTATGTAATCTTATAGAAAAATAAAAGAGAATTTATAAAAGGGTGATGCCAATTAGACCAAGTATAAGTACATAAATCTTTATTTTATGAATATACTTAAGATAAGGGTAAAAATGTACTACTGCTTAGTCTTTTAACAATAAATGCTCTTCTAGTTGGTTAAACAAGAAATTCAGATTTCAAAGAGATGACTGCTTTCAAAATATCAGGAAAATGACAACTAACTGTTTCACTTGAACAAAGAAAATGAAACTAAAGAACTTGATTTTTTAAGTTGTGCTATAGAATATGCAAGAATTTAGCAACTTGCTCCTTTATTGTGGTATGCACATAATCCTTCAAATGTTCTATGCTCCCCAATTTTTGACCCAATAAAATAAATGCATATGGTCCCATATGGACCGCCCTTATTTTCAATAAATCGAGTTATTAATGATGGTCTATATTCTTTGCTAAATCTTAAGGGTAGCATCATGTCCATTCCTCTCCAAATCCTCTTAGTGAATTATGGCACCAATCTTTTCTACATTATTGAAAACCTTCAACCTTTAAAACAAATTAAAGTCCAATTCAGGAAGAAACATCTAAATAAATTAGACATAACTTGGATATTCATGTTATTGGTATGTAAAAACCTCCCTAAGAAGGATTTTTTACATTTTTCTAAAAGAGATCTACTAACAATGTGGTTAGAATATAAATTTAAAGGAAAAAAGAAAAAAATATGCATATATATATATATAACAATTGAAGAAGCAAAGGATTGGCCATTGTTGTAAAGCAAAGCAAAAGAGGTATGCTCATTGCATTTTTATACAATTGTTTGGTCTATTTAATTAGAAAGAAATGAAGATATTTTTGCAAGTAAGCTTTTTTTTATTAATAAAATATGTGATTTAATTCATATTAAGATGTAATAATTGTCAAGGGCAAAGTGGCTACAATATAACCTTTCGCTTGAAGATTTCATGCTCAACATCAGTGGCATCCAACCTACCAGGAAAGATCAATTCAACTTAGTAATATGGTTTGCTCAACACCACTAATAGGTATATATAAATTTAATATTAATGCAATTATAAAGGTCACAAGGGACAAAGATGAAAAGGTTGTTTATATATTTTTTAAGGTAATAGGGGTCTCATTTATTAATAAAGTAGAACTTATTGCAATTAAAAAGGCAATTGTTTTATGAAGTTAGTTGATGCGGAAAACCCCAAAAAGATGTGGCTTAATGATGTGTCCCACATGGGTTCTTGAGGGGGTCTTTGGGTTGTTTATAAGGGTTGGGTCAACCCTTCATTCTTGAGCTAGCTTTTATGGTGGAGTTAGGGTTCATTTCCTTATCAGTTGGTATCAGAGCCAAACCTCAGAGGGTCGGTGGGCGCATGTACAAAGGTTCCCTGCCACCGTGCCGATCGCCAACTGAGGCAGCACGGGGACGTGCAGTTTAAAGAGGTCGGGAATGATGTGTCCCACATCTGTTCTTAAGAGGGTCTTTAGGCTGTTTATAAGGGTTAGGTCAACCCTTCATTCTTGAGCTAGCTTTTGTGATGGAGTTAGGGTTCATTTCCTTATCAGTTGGTATCAAAGCCAAACCTCAGAGGGTCGGTGGGCGCATGTACAAAGGTTCCCTGCCACCGTGCCGATCGCCGACTAAGGCAACACGAGCGTGCTAATCGTCGACTGAGGCAGCACAAGGACGTGCAGTTTAAAGGGGTCGGGAATGATATGTCCCACATCGGTTCTTGAGGGGGTCTTTGGGCTATTTATAAGGGTTGGGTCAACCCTCCATTCTTGAGCTAGCTTTTGTGGTGGAGTTAGGGTTCAATTCCTTATCATTAGTGGAATAAAGTAGGAAAAGTACCAATAATTGTTGAAAGTAACTTTTGTACTACGGTTATGTGATTAATAATCGAAAAGGAAAAACCCAAAATCTTACGTTAATATTTCATTATATTAGCAATGGAACCAATGACCTTTTTTCTTTTCCTTTCAACCTCAAAAATGCAACTTTTTTGTCCATTCTTTAGCAAAATTGGGGAGAATTCGTCGTAACAACTTTATGACATAAATATGAGTGGTTTAAGTTCTATGACTGATCACTAAGGTTTACAAAATTCCTATTTATATTAAAGGTTGATTTTGCCTATGCCATTAAATGAGTCAATAAATCATACCTTTTGTGATAGGAGTTATTGAACTATTGATGTAAGATTTTGCCCATTACCTTATTGCTGATAGCCAACTTGACTTGACATCTCCTCTCATTCACCCACCGTTTCATCTTCTTAGCTGCCTTGTCAAGGTAAGAACATGTTATGTCAATTTGCTCCTTCCATGATTTGGCCATCTTTAAAGCTCTGGGGCTTTTGATTGATAAGTCCACATTCATAATGTATGGCATGAAGGTTTGTTGCCCAATCACCAACTCAAGAGGACTCTTCCTTATTACCTCACTCCTTTGTAAGTTATAAGACACCTAAGCCACGTCTAGAAGTTTCACCTAATATCACTGGTTGTTACTTACAAAGTGCTTAAGATAACACTCCAAAAAAGCATTTACCCTCTTAATTTGGCCATCAGTCTAAGGATGAAAACTTGTAGAGAAATGTAGTTTGTTCCTTATGAGCTTGAACAACTTATCCTATAGTTTACTAGTAAAATGAGGGTCATAATCAGTTATAATATGGCATAGCAACCCTTAATACTTCACCACATTCTTAAAGAATAACTTTGCTACCTTTTTAGTTGTATAATCAGTTAAGGCAAGGATAAAAGTCTCATACTTTGAAAACCGATCAACAACCACCATGATTAACCTCGACCCTTCTGACTTGGATAATGCAAAGATGAAATCCATAATAATGGTCTTCTAAAGCCTTTAAGGTGTTGGCAAGGGCTTTAGTAAGCCACTAATTAGTTTATGGTCAACCTTGTCTTATTGGCAAATAAGGCAAGTCCTTACATACGTGTTAACTTCATTTCTTAATTAAGGCTAATAATAAGTCACTTCCAACAATGCCCGCATTTTCTTAATGTTTTTGTGAGCAACCCATTTAGTATCATGGCATTCCTTAATGAGGGAGTGTCTCATGTTTCCTTACTTAGGCTTATATAGTCACTTACCTTGGGTGTAAATTAGGTTATGCTTAACCTAAAACTTTTTAGTCTTCCCCTTAACATTAAGGCTAGCAATCTGTCTAGCCATAGGGTCATGCTTGAGCCCTTTTTGAATCATGTCTTTAATGTCCCCTTTTTCTTAAGTGATAACCACCAATTTTACTTTATAACTTAGAGTGTCAACAATCGTGTTCGCTTTGCCTAACTTGTACTCTAACATATAGTCAAATTCAACCATATAATCTTACCACTTAGCTTACATTAGAGTCAACTTCTTTTGGGTTTAAAAGTAGCTAAAGGTTACATTGTTCATTTTGATCATGGACTATGAACCCAACAGATAATGATGTTAAGTGCAAATATTATTTATAGTGACAATTATCTCCTTCTCTATTCAGTGTTATTTAGCTTTTTACTCTCATAGACCATAAGATACCCCTTTTGCATTAAGAACCCTTCAATGGTGAAGTTAAGGCATTAGTGTAGACTTCAAACATCTTTGTGAAGTTAGGGAGAACAAGGACAAACTCTTTTCTCACTGCAGCCTTTAACCTTTCAAAGGTCATTTGCTATCAAGTTATCCAATCTCATGATTGGTTTTTCTTTAGCAAGTCAGTTAGAACAATTGATTATGTCAAATATCCTTAAATGAACCGCTTATAATAGTTGGATAGGACAATGAATGACCACAACTCAAACATATTCTTTAGCGGTTCCCATTCTTTGATGGCTCGTAACTTCTCCTTATCCATTCTGTAGAATTTAGAGAAAAGAATTGTGATCTTTTTTCTTCTTATTCTTGTACCAAGATTAAAAAGCTATTTATAGGACTTACACAAATACTAATTAGGAAAAATAGATCTATAAAATACTACTATAATCCCACAAATCAAGGGATACTAAGAAATCATTTCCTAATTAATTATTTATAGCTATTTCCTAATAATTAGGACCCACAAAATCAGGAATGAATATTCCTAATAATCAGATCCTAAAAATCAGGATAATTCAACACTCCCCCTCAAGCTGAGGAATAAATGTCTTCCATTCCCAGCTTGGAGATTATTTCATGAAAGATCCCGCCATTAAGTCCTTTGGTTAGCAAATCAGCTAATTGATCTCTAGAAGGTATGTAGGACATGCAGATTAACCCCTCTTCTACCTTTTCTTTGATGAAATGCCTGTCAATTTCAATATGTTTCGTCCTATCATGTTGTACGGGATTATGAGCAATATCAATTGCTGATTTATTGTCACAATACAGCTTTATAGGACCCTTCCACTTGATTTTCAAGTCTTCTAGGATGATTTTAAGCCATAATAGCTCACATATTCCTTAGGTCATTGCTCGAAATTCTGATTCAGCACTTGATCTTGCAACTACATTCTGTTTTTTACTCCGCCAAGTTACTAAATTTCCACCAAGAAAAGTGCAATAACCAGATGTTGACCTTCTATCCACTATGGATCCTGCATAGTCAGCATCAGTATAAGCTTGCAGCACCAATTCTTGATTTCTCCTGAATAGGACTCCTTTTCCAGGACTTCCTTTTAAATAATGTAGCACTCGATTGACAACTTGTAAGTGTGATTCTCTTGGGTCATGCATAAATTGACTAATCACACTTACTGAATAGGCAATATCAGGCCTAGTATGAGCCAAATAGATGAGTTTCCCGACCAATTTTTGATACATTTCTCGATCTACAGTAGGTTCTTCCTTTGCATCCCCAAGCTTTTTATTAGGCTCAATAGGTGTGGTTACTGGTTTACAACCAAGTTTTCCAGTTTCCCTCAAGAGATCAATCACATACTTCTGTTGTGAGACAAAAATTCCTTGTTTAGAGTAGGAAACTTCAATGCCAAGAAAGTATTTGAGTCTTCCTAGCTCTTTTATTTCAAACTCTTTAATCAAACACTGCTTTAACTGTTGTTTCTCCTCATCATCGTCACCTGTGACTATAATATCATCAACGTACACTAGAAGTGCTGTCACCTTCCTTTTTGTCGAATGCTTAATGAAAAGGGTATGATCACCTTGGCTTTGTTTGTAGCCCGAAGCTTTCATAACTCTAGAAAATCTCCCAAACCAGGCTCTAGGTGATTGCTTGAGCCCATATAGTGCTTTCCGTAATCTACATGCTTTACTTGTTGTCTTTTCTCCTTCAAATCCCGGTGGAATACTCATGTAAATCTCCTCTTCTAGGTCTCCATGTAAGAATGCATTCTTCACATCATATTGTTGAAGTTGCCAATTAAAATGAGTTGCCAAAGAGAGTAAAATCCTCACCGTGTTCATCTTTGCCACTAGAGCAAATGTCTCCTGATAATCTACTCCATAAGTCTGAGTATAACCCTTTGCCACCAATCGTGCTTTATATCTTTCAAGAGAACCATCAGCTTTATATTTCAAGGTAAAAACCCATTTGCAGCCCACAAGATTCTTTCCCTTAGGTTTTTCGACAATCTCCTAAGTCTGGTTTTTTTCTAGTGCATCCATTTCTTCTCTCATTGTATTCCTCCATTCTTCTTTAGACAATGCCTCAGATAAAATACTTGGAATAGAAAAGGTGTTTAGACTCACAATGAAATTTTTATGAGATGGTGATAGGTGGTCAAGTGACACATAATGAGATAGTGGATATAGGGGTCGCTTTGTGCACTCTTTAGTACCTTTTCTAACAGCGATGGGAAGATGCAAGTCATTTTCTGGCATGTCAATTGATTGTTTATGCAAAGGAGAGTCGGAACTTACCGAAAATTCATTTGCAAAACCCGGATGGAAATCTTGAACTTGTGTTTGGTCTGGAATTGCTGTATTTCTTGAGTATACCTGAGAAAATCTCAAGAGTCATGAATATGGGGAGATATGGAAGTGAATTCTTATTCCGGAATAGGCTCAATTATAGAGGGTGAGTCTAGGATTGAAGTGGCACGAACTGATTCATGAGGGGCCTGTTGATCAGAGTTAGAGGTTAATTGATCAGGAGTTGATTGATTAGGGATTGGTTGATCACAAGTGGGAATTTGGATTGGAAGATTATTAGGAGGTAAGTCAAGATTAAGGTCATCAACTAATGACTTCTCCCCTTGAAGATAAGACTGTGGAAAGTAAGGTTTATTTTCTACAAATGTGACATCAACTGATATATAGGTTTTTCGAGAAGGAGGATGATAACATTTATATCCCTTTTGTGTAGAGGAGTAACCAAGAAAGACACACTTGATTGCTCTAGGATCTAGTTTTCCCCTTTGTTGATTATGAACATGTACAAATGAGGTGCAACCAAAGATTCTAGGTATAAGATTATTTGTTGTCCTAAAATGGGGATAAAAGTTAGAAAGAACTGTCATAGGAGTTTTGAAATCTAATACTCTTGATGGCAATCTATTAATCATATATGTAGATGTAAGGACAGCTTCCCCCCAATAAGACTTAGGGACATTTCCATGAAACAACAATGCTCGAGTAATGTTGAGCAAATGACCATTTTTTCTTTCAGCCACCCCATTTTGTTGTGGAGTGTTTACACAAGATGACTCATGGATGATCCTTTCCTTTTGGAAGTAGGTTGACAAGATCTGATTAAAGTAATCTCTAGCATTATCTGATCTAAAGTTCTTAATTTTAACCCCAAATTGATTTTGAATCATAGAATTAAAATTAGGAATAATACTACTTACATCAGATTTGTGTTTGAGTAAAAATATCCATGTGACCCTAGTGCAATCATCGATTAGAGAAACGAACCATCGAGCTCCTGAGATATTTGGAATTGTGGAGGGTCCCCAAATATCACTGTGAATCAAATCAAAAGGATGAGAACTTCTTTTATTGTTTATAAGAAAAGATACACGAGTGTGCTTAGCAAATTCACAAGTATCACAATGGAATTGACTCATATCTAATCCTTTAAACAAAGAAGGAAACATGACATTTAAGACACGAAAAGATGGATGACCAAAACGAAAATGATAAAGCCAAATGACATCCTTATTTGAAGCACTAAGAAATGATAAGGGTGAATTGTTCATGACTTTCTTTGAAATCCTTGGCATCTCAAGGTAGTACAGCCCATTCCTTTCCTTAGCAAGTCCAATCTTCCTCTCCGAATCCTGTTCCTAAAAAATACAGTAGGTAGGGTAAAACATTGCATAACATTTGAGGTCATTGGTGAGCCTTTTTATGGAAATTAGGTTGGCTGATAGTTTCGGCACATGGAGAACATCTTTTAGAATGAGAATAGGTGTAATATAGATATCACCAACCCCTGCAACAGTAGCCATAGAACCATCTGCCACCACTATTTTCCTATTGCTTGGACATAGAGTATAGGTAATGAAAAAATGTGTAGTATGAGTCATGTGATCAGTGGCACCTGAGTCTATTATCCAAACTTCACTTGAAAGTTTTTCTGAGGCATTTAGACTAAAAGAGAATGGAGACTTACCTGAGAGTACTAAGGACCACACGTCAGAGGGTTTATCCAGAGACCCTAAAAGCCCTTTAATTTTTTCTATTTCTTCACCGCTGAAGGATTCTTTCACCTGTCCTTCATTGTGATTGATTTGCTGGCTGGTGTGTTCAATTAAATTAGCTTGGGGCCTTGGCTGTCCTCCTTTGTTTCCCCACTCTCGGCTTAAGGTTGCTGGTTTCCCATTGTTGGGGTTCTCATTTTGACCCGAAGTATCTCCAATTAGTTTTGTCGTAGACATCGTAATTCCAGGTACAAAGAACGTACTTGGAAAGGAAGGGCAAAAAATTGGGACAAGTTTAAAAGTGAAGAGAGAAAAAATATTGCTAAAGAGATCACAATAATGACAGTTGCAATCAGATAATTAAGGACAAAAACAAACCCAGCAATGAAGGTTGTGATTGGAAGATTATCGCATCAATGAAGGATGCACTATTAAGAATAAAGACAAACCCAGTAATGAAGGCTGTAATTGGAAGATTATCGCATCAATGAAGGATGCACTATAACTCTAGCCCAGAAAAATAAGCCTATAGCTCTGATACCATGTAGAATTTAGAGAAAAGAATTGTGATCTTTTTTCTTCTTATTCTTGTACCAAGATTACAAAGCTATTTATAAGACTTACACAAATACTAATTAGGAAAAATAGATCTATAAAATACTACTATAATCCCACAAATCAAGGGATACTAAGAAATCATTTCCTAATTAATTATTTACAGTTATTTCCTAATAATTAGGACCCACAAAATCAGGAATGAATATTCCTAATAATCAGATCCCAAAAATCAGGATAATGCCCACAACGTGGCTCGGTGCGTATCCAAGAACATCGACGAGGTCGTTGATGAATTCGGTGTGGGAGAATGTAACGGGTGCACACTATCCAACTCCCACATTGTCAAGGAAGAGGGGGATCTTGGGCTATATAAGCGTGGGCACTGCACACCTCAACAGGTTAACCTTTTGGGGAGAAGGTAATGGCCCCGTGACAAGACATTCAAATCTACCCATTCCCTGTCATATAGCCAAGGAAATGCACCTCCAGTGCTGCAAAAGTGCACTTCTCTATTTTTATGTAAAGCTCATTTTTCTACAAAAGTCTAAACATCATTTATAGGTGGTCTACATAATCTTCAAACATTTCACTATAGACAAGAATATTGTCAAGGTAGATCACTATAAATTGATCTAAAAATAGCTAAAAAATCTAGTTTATAAGTATGAAGAAAGTGGCAGGCGCATTAATTAGCCCAAAAGATAATACTAACCATTCAAAAGAGTCATAACTTGTAACACAAGTGGTTTTTAACTAATCCTCTTCAACAATATGGATTTAAGAGCATCTCGAGCACAAATCTACTTTCATAATTCACTTGGCTCATCCCAATCTATCAAATAAGTCAAGAATAAGAGGAAGAGGGTATTTATTCTTTACTATAGCCTTATTAAATGCCTTATAATTGATGTATATACGCAATAAACCATTATGCTTCCTCTAAAACAAGACAGGGGTGTTATAGGGAGCTTTTGAAGGTTGAATCTAACCTACATCAAGTAAACTGGTTAGTTGTCTCCTCAACACTTTAAGCTTGGTCAGTGACAAACAACAAAAGGGTAATAGGAGATGGCTTAGACCTCAGTTCCAACTTTATCTTATGATCTACCTCCCACCTTAGTGGAAGTCATTTAGGTAGCTTGAGAGGTATCACATCCCTATTTTCCTCAAAAGCATCTCTAATTTGTTGGGGTAGGTCTACCTTTTGAGGGCCAGAGCAATCCTTGGTCACCATTATTGCTAAATAAGTGATTTCCCCTCGTTTAAAGCCCTTTATTGCTTACATTATTAATAAAACCTTTTTATCCTTTGTCTTTAAGATGGTAAGAACCATGCATGAGGCCTCTTTTTCAAGTACACATATAGAATTTAAGTACAACATAAGAACAATTTAAACCTTGTAAAGGAAGTTTATGCCATGTACAATCTTAAAATCATTCATGTGTGCCACTGATAAGTCAACCATACCTCTTTATGGACTAAGGCTCATTTACACACCTCAAACAACACCACTCAAGGGCTTGGCACTAGTATTAACAATCTTAAGTCAACCCCCACCATTGGTTATATTTAGAACAAGCCATTTGGCTTCCTCTTCAATGATAAAGTTGTAAGTAATACCCATGTCAATCATAACTTAGGCGTGTTGCCCATTAATTTGTACATTCATGAACATCAACCCTTTGCCTCCTATTGCTTAGAGCTTATATTTAACCTTAAGAGCATTAAGCAATTGTAAAGAACCAATCTGCCTTGCCAAATCATCAGATAGTTATGCCTCTCATTACTTAATTATGGTTACCAATGAATCAAGTTTTAAATAATCCTTCATATTGTGCAGCCCCTTGCATACAAAGCACCCTCCCTTAAGCACTGTGAAAGACTTTTTCTTCTCCTTATAATCCTTTGGAGTGGATGGCTTATGGTTGTTTTTACCTTTATCTCTTTCTCTCCCACCTTTGATGAAGTTACCTTTTGAACTTTTAATCTTAGAAGGCTCACCTCTTTGGTACTTGGTAAGGGACTCTGTAATTGCAATGGCCTTATCAATGTCTTTTGCCCTATGTCGTTGTGCCTCTTACTTGGCCCAATTTTAGAGCCTATCCACAAAATAAAATAGTGAGTCCTCTACTCCTAGACCAAGGATTTTAAGTAATAATGTTATAAAGTCCCTAATATAGTTGCAAATAAAAGATTTGTGTTTTAGCTCCCTC
Source organism: Ceriops tagal (assembly GCA_021533255.1). NCBI lineage: Eukaryota > Viridiplantae > Streptophyta > Magnoliopsida > Malpighiales > Rhizophoraceae > Ceriops > Ceriops tagal. The sequence continues at coordinate 4,729,403 of CM038604.1, forward strand.
AGTTACTTACATGCTTCATAGATCATATTCTCAAGGTAGAACTGCCTCTTAAGTTCCCTTTTGAAGTCCCTCTATGTAACTATGGTGCAAAGGCCTTTTTGCATATCTACATGCTTCCTATACCACCACAAGGTCATAGTGTCAACAAGGCAAAGGGTCACCGTGTTCACTTTGTCTCACTTGTCGGCCATCTTGAGGTGCTTAAAGTACATATTCATCTGCGAAAGGAAATTCTCCCCCTCTTGGACATCCCTCTTACCTAAAAATTCCTTAGGCTTAAGAGTTGCCACCCTAGGAGCTCCCCTTGAGCCTCTATTATTGGCCACAACCCTCTTACACATAGTTACATTTTGGTGTATCTCCTTTAGAAAGGCTTCTAAGGAGACCACTTAAGTTTGCAAGCTCCCGAGGGTCTTTATAACTATCACTCTAAAGGCTTCCTCACCCTTATGACACCCTTTAGTAGTGGAAAAAGACTCATGGATGTCTTATCTAACTTTGTTAAGCTCCTCCAAAGTCTCAAAGTTGTACTCAATAAGCTCAATATGCACACCCATCTTAATCATCACCTGTTTTAAGGATGTTGGCCCTTTCCCCCAAAGTAGTAAGATCTGTAGTGGTGCAACTCTTGCTATGACATAGGAAATGAGCTAAGTGCTGCACAATCATAAGTAAAACTTACATGTATGTGATAAGTGGTATTAAAGCTAGGTTAAGTAACATAATGTTAAGCACCATAAAGGAGAATGTGGCAATGGAGCACCAATAAATGGAGAGAGGACATGCTTTTTCCCTACCTTAGATGGTAATAAGAGAATGGGGCATAATGACTAACATAAGAAGTAGAAAATAGTTAGAAAATGAAAGTACTATACTATACTTAAAACAATACAAGTACTTTGGATAATTTTTTATACCTAGCATGTATGACTCATCCCCTTTATACTATTCTACTTGTTCAATAGATAGTGGTGATCAATTTAATATTATGGTTATACTCAAATTTCTAGAGAGTTCTACACAAATTTCTACAATTCTATATACGTCAAATAAATGTTAGAATAACATAAAATGTTCTAGAATTTCTATAATCTCTTTATCCTTCCAGATTTGTTAAGATTTTCTAGAACCTTCGAGGGCATTTCACTATGCTCCATTTCACAAAAATCACTAAAATAAAATTCTTAACATTCAAGAAAAACAGCAACAGAAGAAGCATAAATTAGTTATATAATGCTTGATATTGCCAAAGTAGGTCAAATGTAAGTTGCAAGTAATATCTCTGAACGAAAGAAAAAGATGAAAGCAAAACACATAAGCATGCATTGATTAGAATGAATCACATGTAAGAAATTGACCTTTTTTCTTTTTTTCTTTTTTTACTTAAATTTCGAGGTATTTCTGAAATTTTATATGAGAAAGGGAAGAAAAGAGAAGAGGAGATAGCTGTAGAATGATTGAAACAAAAGGAGAAGCAAGTTAGTTAGTGGGGAATGAGACCATAGCATACATTATCGTAAAAGATGAAGACCGAGAATGAGAGATACGGAGGAGGATGGCAAGGCTGAAAGGAGCAGGGTGATCAGAGGCGCACCGCATTGCACTTATCGATGACAAGAGATTGACGATCAAAATATTGAGACTTAGATCGTGATAGGGTTTGGATTTTTTTTTTCTTTTTTTATATAGCTGATATGATTGTAATATTGAGAAGTTATCGGGGAGCATGTTGGTCTTTACATAAAAACGTGGCAAGGAACAAGTGTTTTCCACTCCACTCAACGTTGATTGGAAAGGTTTTTGTGCGTCCAGAAAGGTCGTCTCCCGTGATTTTGATGTGCATGGCCGATATATATTTTTTAAAAAAGAATAAATTTAAATATTAAAAAAAAAAAGAATTCAGAAGGAAGAATGGGACATACGGTGTGTCATTTTCATATAAACGACGGCAAATGGGAGGAGTTTTTCTTAAGTTGTGACCCGCATACGGAAAAAAGGTTAAGAGTGTCGAGTTAGAGGCCATTACTAGGCACTCTCAAGCAGCAGGACCCATGAAGCACAAGGGACGGAATCAGCCGGGAGGAAAAAGGAGCAGAGGTAGGTGATGACTTCGGGTTCGGCCATTTCTTTGTTCGTGAATATTTTTGGGGATTTGGTTAATAGTTTTCTTTTTTTTTTTTAACTCTTCTCAAGCTAAACTATATAGATGGTCATTGAATATTGTTTGTTAAATATTACTCAGCTGTTCACTTAATTTTAGTTAACAGGCCAATTGACCCAAAATCCCAAATTATATCCTGATAACAATAGCGTAAAAGGATCTATTTGAACTTTTCAAAAAAGAAAGGAAGAAAGAAAAACAAACAATTTACGGGGTGGTGGGGGGGGGGAATGACAGAAAAGTTTTGATAGAATTTCATGTCTATTTTCAAATAACAATTATCTCTCACTTTATATAACTCATATTTACTAATTTCATTTTCGTAATTACTATTAGTATTCATAAAAAAATATAAAAATTTGTAGGTCTGTGTTAATTAAATAAACAGTTCCCTATATAAAAGTGGTGGAAATATTGAGTCGCATTATAAAGAAGAAAAAAAAAAAAAAAAAGAGGGGGGATACTGTAAACAAGAGCCTATAAAACAAAGGAAACAGAAAAAAAAAATTCAAAAATTTAAAATAAAGCGTTTTCATGCATTGGGGGAAAAGAATAATAATAAGGAAACCAAGAAGGGTAGTTGAAATCGGAACAGGATGATTGGTCTGGCTGTTACGAGACAAAACGCGTTAAACCCCATCAAACCAGGAGGTTTTTCTGTACATCCCATTGACTATGCGACCTCAAACTAGTCCAGTTGGCCCCCGGCTTATCCAGAAATTTGCGAAAAGTTTGCAAACAGCGCGTGGGGCCAAAGGTGGGGGAACCCTTACATCCATCACAAGCCTGTGCACTGCACTGCATCATGACGCTCACGCCAGTCGTTAAAAAAGTAGACAACCATGAATGAATGTCATTAGTTCATGGCATTTTTCATTTGACTTGTTGGCCGCATTAGTGGCTGAAGCAAAAACAATGACCGTGACCCCCTTCTCCATGTGAAATAGAACTGTAGGTTTGAGGAATTCATCCCCAAACTTTATACAAGATTCACTGCAGGAATGTAATTAATTAAATTGGGCGCGCAAGACCTTGAGACAACAACATTTCTCCTATTATATGGATACACTTGGGACCCTGTTGCTGCTTTGTAATTAATTAATTGGTTTTAGCTGAGAAGGGACTGTCTTGATGGTGATACATAATTAGATGCGCTTTTAGTGGCAGGCACTGAGCCCAGAGCTGGAGGTTTGCTTCACGAAAATGAAAAATATCTGGGAAGATTCATGTTTGATTGCTACGGTATCATACTTAAAACATCACCAGGCTACTTTTTTCCTTTTTTTTTTTTTTTAATTTTAAATATGAACAAAAAGCAAAAGCACGAGGAAATGACATGGGCACCACTATAATTCACTTTAATCAGAGTACATTACCTTTTTTTTTTTTTTTTTTTCGCTTGTCTCTGATGGAGACTCGAACTTAATACATTCAGCCATGAAGAAGACACTTTGAGTACCCCTGAGTTATAGTATACTACATTTTGGATGCATTACGACTATCAACTTGGACCCAAAACTATTGCAATTACACATCGGAAAAGCGTAAATTCACACAAAACTTTCTTCCGCATTCGTCCATTTGAGAACCCATTACGCATTGTACCGTGCGTAATTAAGGTTCATTCTGACGTGCTGGAGAAGTTAGAATCTTACTCTCAGAGACAGAATTAGTACACAAGTTCCTAACTGATGCATGACAGCAAGCCATCCACTTTGTACTGATAACACTCTCGTTGAAGCCCCTAAAATTGCAGATTTTGATGGTAACGGCGAATTACAGTTAATAAGGCATCAAATATTGCAGCGGCAACTGAGATAATGGACTGTAATTTAGAACCCCGAGCTCGTTAACCGAACAAAGAGGAGGCAGAGGGTAGATAATTTTGCTCAAGTACAGAAGATGTGGTCAGTGGAGGACCACCTTTTGATATTTGTCGTTAGGAGAAAAGCAAGAATCAGGGCCTTCGCAGAGCTCCAGGGTTCTTTTCTTGCTCAAATAAGCATTGAGGGAATCTTGGTGAACTGGAGGAGGGCCTGTAGGAGAGGAAATGTTCACCGGTGGAATGTCAATGGAGTTTAACTGGGGAGGTGGGTGCTGCCATTGAGGGAGTGGCCCTGCCAGCAGAAGGTTCTGCAGAAGTGGCCCGGCTGCCTTCACTGCCTGCAACAGCTTCCCTTTTTCTGGCAGTGGCTTATCAGCTGCCAATTTTAGTATGGCTTCAGGAAGAGATGATTGCAACGGTTGCAGGGAAATTGGATCACCAGGCAGTGATAAAACAATGGTCTTGTTAGAATCAGGGGAGTCAACATGGTTGCTGGAGTCGCCAGCTTTTGATTCATCTTCACTGCTGTAAGTCCCAGAAAGAGGAGCAGCTTCTTGTTTGAGGACTGGCATCTCTTCTTGCTGTTGGTGTAGAGGCTGATGTTGATGTTGCAGCTGTTTTTGCATCAGCTGTTGTTGGAGGATATGTTTCTCTAACAATAGCTTTTGGCATTGCTCTTGGGCGTCATTTCTGTCTTTTGTGGCCCTGCTTAGAAGATCTTTGAGACGCAGTACCTCAAATTCTCTTTTTGTGATCTCATCCTGTGCTGAAAAAATGGTTGTTTCTAGCTCTTTTGTGTACAAGAGATAATGTCTTAATTCTTCGATCCCCTGTAAATGGAAAACAAAGAAGAAGAAAAGAAAAAGGTAAATGACAGTTGCTACCTCAAGAAAACAGAAGCCACAAAAATCAGATTTAGACCCGCCGAGCTCTGGACAAGATATCAGTGGCTCACCTCATCTTGGTGGAAGTAAGCCCAGCCAAGAGGACTGCAGTAATCCTCCATCTTTTTGTGGTCTAAACCAGCTGAAAGGAAGGACTTGAGAGTTGAGAGACTGGGAGAGAATGTGAGGTAGGTCTATATTTATTGTTTTTTAACCTTTTATAGAAATTGGAGTCCCTTGGTAGTTGCTTTGATTCTTTGTTCTATTCTCTTTTTCTATCATGGGGCATGGGTTGGACAAGTTCGCTACAGGCCAAACCATAGAAAGGACCAAAAGAGAAGGCGAGTGCAAATCTTTGCGCTACAGGATTTTAGGTGGAAAAAATGACCGACAATGGTGGCTGAGGAGGGAATGTAAAATGCAATTAAAGGAGCTGCTACGTATTAGCCCCTCTTTTAACTAACTACATAAGAGCTGCGGTAAAATTCTACTCCGTTGCTACAATCAAGGCTTTATTTAATTTTTTATTTTTTTCCCGCATAAATTGAACAACCACCCCCCAATTTCTCTCTCAGTACTCAGGTAAGCCTTAGAAACTACAGATAATTTTACCATTTGCTCCATTTCTAACTCGGGCTCATCCTCAAAAGAACCATTTGCATCCTTTCTTTTTGTCAACCAAATCATTATTTTCCAAGTCACTTGTGCCTTCTTGATAATTATGAACCATAGGGCCTTCTAAAGTTTGCATAACACTCCGAGAGAGAGAGAGAGAGAGAGAGAGAGAGAGAGATCCCCATGATCAGACTAACGGAAAGTCCAATATGATAAATGATTAAAGCCACCTGATCTAGTATCCTTTATTCTTTTTGAAAGTATATACCTCTGCATTACCTTTTTGACTCCTGCATGAGTATTTTAACGGACTGGTCAGTTATTATACAGCAGCAGCAATGTTAATTTCCCCCCCCCCGGGACCCCCCGGCCCGGGGTTTTTTTTTTTTCTGTTTTACATTTTTTTAGAAAAAAAAATCTGGACTTTTGTTTTTTTTTTTTTTATATATATTTTTTATTTTTTGTTCCCTGCCCATAAAAATAAACTATAAACCAAGTAAACAGAATTGATAACTAAACCGGCATGCATTTGTGGTTCCAAATTTTGACAATGAAGCCTTTGGAAAATGACGTATCAGATTGAGAGGACCGAAAAAAAAAAAACAGAAGAAAAATATTTCTTATTCCACATGAAATAATGTCTGAAGTCATGTCACCCTATGTGGTTTCTCTGCATACAGTCAAAGAAAGGAGATGAACAGAAATATGTTTTGTTGGCAAAGGATGTCGTGTTGGGACCATCGAAACTGTTCATGCATCCCCCTTTTCACAACAAAAGATATCCTCTAAAGGAAAAAGATTAAGCGGCTTCCAATTTGACCAATCCAAAACCGTCGGCGTGCATGAACATGAGAAAATCTTCCAGGCCATGCCTTCGTTACTTTCCGAATCCTCTCTAGCTCCTACGCATTATGTATGATGCACTTCACTCCCACATGTTGACACATTTATGTGCCAACGCTTTTAAAATGTACAGAAGTTTTTGTCTTCTTTGCGTTACCATTTGGACCCTCAGGTGGTGCATTTGGATCTTGAGACACCACAGAAATGTTCCCGCTCTCACCCATCCTCAGCAGCAACTAGACAGAAATTCTCAAGAGGACCAGCAATTATTGGTGATCCATTTGGTTATGTAACTTCTATTATTTGTCTTCTTCCGATCACAAGGAAGGAAGCAAGAACAATTTAGAATGTAATTTCTGCAATAAAATGGTCAGAATTGCCATACTGGTTTTTGTGGGAGTTGTAGATTATGTTACGTGTTCCATGTGAATGGCAGAATATGCATCGTACTGGCCGTCAAAGCCCAATAAAAAATCCCCTCTAGGCACGTCGATCGTTGGCTTCGTTTTGGAACGTGCCAATGAACGCATTTATTCTTCCCCCCCCCCCCAGCCTTTTATTTTGACACAACCATTAATAATCGTGCATCACAGGAGGTAATGGTGTGGTTGTAGAGTTATCATAAATAAATGCATTTAGATTAAGAACAAGATCGTATTCAACGATGTCACGTCCCTGTTCCGAGATTAGGTGTGCAGTCACAATTAAACAATTTTGGGCATGGTTGGAAAGCAAGTGCTTAAAGTTAACCAATAGGAATTCAAAGGTTATGAGAGATTTCTCCCTAATTATTTATTAGATTCTTTGTTAGAATCCTCTCAAGTCTAATTATCCATTTATTATCATCCAAAATAATGGTTTTATTGGCGATTTAATGTGTTTGCCATTATATTAATTCAAATTCATATTTTCTAACCGTCTTCTTCTTTTTAATAAATGAAAATTTATATAAAAAGTGTGATATTAGATTTCATATTTAGTAACACCGAAACTAAGTGTAAAAGAGGTTCACTCAAATTTAACAATATTTAAGTTAGGTAATTTTTTTTATGAGAAAAAAAAAAGTTAAATAAAAATATTAACGAAGAATTTGAATTTAACAATTAGATAATTTACTACACTTTGAATTTTTTATTAATAAAAAATTATGAAAAAAAAATATTTAAATCTAGTCGTGTTTAAGTAGTAAATTCTACTTATTAAAAAAAAAGTCAAACGATGTTGTCAATGGGTGATTCTAATCTTGATTTATAAGTACAATACACGTGATATGCTTTATTTCTTTTATACTGGCAAAAAGAGAAAAAAAACAAAAAATTATCCATTGAATTTTCATCTTCGTGCACTGACGCGGTTTGGAGCGGTGGGAGAGTGGGAATGATGTGAAATGAGCCCCTTTTTGTTACCCTACTTTCTCTTTGCATGTGAGATGGTGATAGCTCATGGACCCTCATGTCATATACTGTCTGTGTTCTTTTTTCTTAAAACTTTTCCATTTTCCATGCCTTTTTACTGGATGGAGAAACAGGGGGACTGGATAATTGGTAGAACTGGAAAAATGTTTTTACTTAAACAGAGTAGGCTCCTTTCCATGGTCAACAAATTACAGCCGCGACACTTCATGTCAAGGTACGACTTTGACGCTCAATACTTGGGACATTTGCTATCCTTTGGATCTCTTAAGATACTTCGCGCTAGCAGCCGGATTGTCCAGCTTTAAACCCGCCAGAACAAAGCTGAAGTTGTTCATCTGTTCAGGATGCCACCATGGCAGACTGGATTTCAAAAACTTGCCAGGTTACGGTTTTCTTCTGCTCGGCATTGTCCGTTCATCACATCGATCGGATCAAGTTTTAAAAGACAATGTCGTTAAGTGGTTCAAAAAATTGAGAGGCTTTGGGCTCCAATCGATATATATATATCAATGTAGTCCTCATAGCAGTATATGTTCATCTAAGAATTCATGCCGCATGAAAGCTTAGCGACAATATAGTCCTAACATATATGATGGGAAAGTATCATTAACAAGGAAAGCATTGATTTTAGTCCAGTATCTTCCAGCATCAACCATAAACTCACCTTCACATGACACTCCACTAAGTTTGATTCTCGCCCCAGGACATGACCACAGACCACCGGCCCTGCGGTGAGCCTACTCCTCTTCAGAAGCCCTGGCAGTTCCAATCTCCACGTATTTCGCCCAAATAAATATCATCTTTTGGCATGACTCAATCCTGAAAGAATTTTGGAATTTTTTCAGTGTATTGCCACAATGTGACATTAATTGGCTTTCTTCCACCAGTTGCACTCTACGAACCACAATTCAGTGACAATTCTTTTTTTTAGCACTTGAAGACGCAATTCGATTTGGGCTTCACTGCTCCGGGTGGTGTAAAATACAGCAGTGAAGAGTGAAAAAAATGCAACCCTGACCCGCCACTCACAGAGAGAGAGAGAGAGAGAGAGAGAAGGATTAATTATAGGTGGTTCACACCTAACTAATTCTTTGCACCTCACAATCATCCATTAATGATGACAACAAATAAGTAAGCAATCATTGAAGGTATGATTTGTCAGGATCCTGCAACAATAGAGATTTCTCCTAAAGCAACATCCTCAAAGGACACAAATGACAGCAGGATGCAGAATACTTCCACACTGTCAATCCCTTGCATGGCTAATTAACACAATGAATGTTTAATTTGAAAAGAACTCCAAGTTATTCAGCTCTGCGCATCTTAACATTCAGTGGAATTTCCTTATAGGATTGAACCTTCTCAGCTGCTCGGCGCAATGGACGGACAGATAACCTTCCCTGTTCTTTATTTTCAGGTGCAGGGTCACCATTTGCTGCACAGGATTCATTTCGTACTGATGAGAGGGATGACATGGAACAACTTTCATTTGTTGGATCATCATGCAGAGGAGAAACAGACGATTTAGTGTTATCTGTCTTAAGTAAGTCCTCAATTTGTTCTTGAACCAGTTCTTGAGGTTTAAACCTTGCAGATCTCCTTTTTGACAAAACCCTACAGGGACAAGGACAATGGAACACAGAACTTCATTATTGAACTTTTTGATTGAAGCTGTCTAGCAACTGAAATTTATACTTTAGTGGCAAGTAGACCATGCAAAAGGTAACCTCTTCTTGTCAGCTTTGGCCGATTGAACCATACTAGGAGCCAACCTCTCAGAAAAGTCTTCAGTTGGCTTCCATTCTCCACAATTGCCTAACCTAACAGATTGCATTCTCGAGCACTGCCTGTTGGGAAAAATGTAGAGCACACACAAAACATTCTAAAAACCAATGATGAAATGTACTTATCCAAATTGCATGCCCCTACTGAAAAATGCGAAAACAAACCTCATCTCATCAACCTTAGCTTTAGTTTGTACTGGTTCAGCAGTACCAGGTTTAAAACTCTCAGACAAATCTTCAGTTGGTTCTTGTTCTCCAGAATTGTTCAATCCAGCAGATTGCCTTCTCGAGCATGTCCTGTTGCCCAAAATGTTAAGTGCACATAAACATGCTAAAGGCCAAAGATGAAAGACAGTCAAGAAATCCAAATTGCAGACAGTTATGGAGCACTGTGAAAACAAACCTCTCCTCATCAATCTTCACTTTAGCTTGGATTGGCACAATAGGAGCAGTTTCCGGAGCTGCAAACATTGTAAGAGGTAACAGAGGACTTGAAAGAAGGATTCCTAACTCTGAAGATACATGACTGAAATATTACCTCGAATTTTTGATTGTCGTTTCCTCTTTGCATTACTAAAGCTGTTGTCTCCCTTGCCTACTTCAGAAAAATCCCCTCCTTCATCACATTTGATGCTTTCAACCTAAAGGTAATAAAAGAATAGGAGCAAATATACATAGCACACAGATGGAAATGTCCAACTCTGAAAAGAAAAAAAAGCCCATTCTAGCAGAGATGGAGTCAAACTCTTGAGGTGAATACCTTCGGATAATTTTCACATCCCACTGTCTTTGTTTTATCCTAGGAAAACAAAACGAAGCTTATAGTCAGAAATACATCTTACCATGACAAAAAGAATACAGCTAAGTTGCTTTACAAAATAAGAAGACCACACAAGATTTTCAGCAAGTTGAGTACTCGCTCATATAGTACGAGAGCATCATGCCCAGCTTACCTTGTACTCTAACTCTCTTGCTTTAAGCAAGCTACTCTTACATCCCAGCTCATGTTGGAGTGCCTTAAGCTGAAAAAATGAACAACAAGTAGAGACAATCCAAGAAACTATGCATAAAGGTTTTAAAAGACCCCAATTCTGAACCATTGCATGTTTGCAAATTACCTTATCTTTACCTAAATTTAGTTCCTGCAATGATAAAAGAGGAAATCAGTCTCGCCATTGCTCAACATTTGATGCAGGTATCTCCAAAAGTAAATAAAAATCTGCACATAATTAAGACACTGAGACCATGAGTGATAACGTTACCGCTAACATCTGGCTGTTTGCTTGGGCCAGTTGCAAATTCTGTTGTTGAACTTTCTGGTAACTGATTCTCAGTTTCTGCAGCTCGATTGCACTCAATTCAATGATTTTACTTCAATCATTAAGAAAAAGTGAGGAAGTAATTGCTGAAACAAAACTAGCTTAATTCATATTGGTGACTAAAAAAAAGACTTGTCAAAAATAAAGGATACTTTCTGTCTTCAAGAAGCTTTACCAATGTCACATTCTCCTACGTGGAAAACTTTAAAAGATCAGTAAAGGAAACCAGCAATAGGAACTTGAAAATAAAAAATTCCACATATGCAGGGTTTTATCAGAATATACCTGATGGAGCTTGTCAATGTACTGTTTAGCATTAACTGAAGCAAGTGTTGATTTCACATCTTGGTTACGCAGTGGCAAGTTGCTAATGTCAGCAAGTGTTCTCCTTTGTATATTTCCAACCATAGATCCCTTCACCATTTTTGCTCCCTTTGGCTTGTTTCCTGACACCAATGTTAACTTCCTCAGTTCTTTAACAAACAATTTGCCCGTGAATAACCCAAGCTCTAATCACAGAGCAAGGAAGCTGGGCAAGAAAATCCAGAGACGAGATCTATAGGATAAAGTTTCCAAATTGAGAAACCAATTCTGATGGTCTTCCATTTAACCATAAGCTGGCAATTAAATGCCACTCAACTAGCGGCATCTAACCAGAGAATGCAAGTTATTTCGAGTCACTTGCAAGCATAGATCGTTTTAACAGCTAAGTTTCAGGAAATTGCTTATAACATAATTATGCTGCGTCCCCAAAATTTTCTCAGCAGCCAAATGAAGATAAAGAAACCTGACCCTAGAAACCCTGAAAAAAAGAAAAACAAAATGGCTCCTGAATTTCACCACCTAGAATCGAAACATCCGAAACCCTAAATCCCAAAGCCAGTTCAAGAAATCAACACTTAAGACGGAACAAAGCTGCCGTAATTGTAAAATACATTTGCGAATTTAAAAGCAAATCTACGAAGGAGAAAAAAAAAACACATAATTACCAGACAAAAAAGGGAACATGCATACCTCCAATATCGGGGCCTTCTATATCAATAACGACGCCGCCTTCCATGGTGGATACTCAGCCAAAACCCTTAAAGTCTCTCTCTCTCTCTCTCTCTCTCTCTATCTCTCGCTAACTACACTTTCTTAGTAAAATCGAAGAGATGCCCCTCCCCACGCCCCCGGCGGCCACCCAGTCCGCTCGTTGTCTTTCACTGTCCCACTCTCTCGTTTCCTGTTGTAAATGTCCTGACTAGACAAGACAACGAGACGAAGATTTGAAGGAGGGCAAAGAAGGAAAAGGAAGGATAAAATTTGGAACTACGATTTGGAGAGTTAGAAAGAACGGCTTTCCGAAGCATATGCCGAGCCTATTTTTGAATCTAACGTTTGACCCTCGAAGCTCAGGCTCGGTATTGGGCCTGTCAACAACTTATGCGCGCACCGTTTTTACGTAGTAGTCTCGGACTCTCCTGCGATTGGGCCTGCCTGCCTCATAAATCTCCCTTTTTCTTCTTTCGTTTTTTTTTTTTTTAAAAAAAAATTGAAAAAAGAAAAGAAAAGAAAAGATTTTTCGTGCAGTAACTAAAATTTCTTTCACGCTCTCAACATGCCCTAATTTCTCTTGTTGCTGCCACCCCATCATCACAAATACTTATAATTTTAAGCAAACCATCCATAGAGGAGGAGGAGGAGGCCACTTGTGATCTCAGTTTTTTACACAAAAATCTTGCTTTTATAAATAAAAAGCATAGTTGAGGAAATAAGCTATTGCACTTAAGTTTTTCATGAAATGTTTCGTTCTAACACCGCTCATTATACATGTAAAAGATGCATATAATCTTGTAACGGTGGTAACAAGTGATGCAAACTCAATTATACGAGACATTACCAATATCCTTTCAAATAAAACCTTAAGCAATGAGAAGTACAAGGAAACCCATATTATTTTTCATCAAGCAATGTGCTAGAAACTATATATAATCACATGCATTATTATTCATGATAACATGAACAGCATTTTGAGGCCCAACCCATTCTACCCATTTCTGGGAAGCAAGCTTCTATAAAAAGTTTCGTTATCTTCTACAACATCTGAGGCATTAACATACATCATAAATGAGATTCCAGCCAAGCAATAAATTAGGAAATTAATTAATGTTCTATCTCTTTCATCCTCTCAGTCATAATTGTGCATCTATTTGTAACCCACTTAATCTTGTACGTATAACATTCTTTCTTGTATTCTCTTAACAAATTAACACACGGATCATTATAAGATCGAACGACATAGTTTAACCAAATCCCACACTTAAATATAAACAGTCTAAGAATAACAAAGCTTTTTAGGATTTACGTTAGCATAATCACCTTCCAAGCTTAATCGTCGTCAGACCCGTTTAGAGGCCCAAAACATAAGCGGCTGCTCATCAACCAGACATTGCTCAAAGTTTTTGAAGGGGAATTTCTCAAAATAGAACACCTGCATAAATTGGAACAAATATTTGAGTTGTCTAACTCCCAATCACACAATAATATTAAGCCTTAATAATTCAAGTAAAAAACTCATCCTCACCAATGAAAATAACAAACTACTTCAAATTCCGGGAATTCTCGGCAAGCCTAAAACTCCTAATCTTATTGCATAACCCTCAATTGTATCTCTGCACGTCAGACGCATCAGCTACAGGCCCATAAAGTCTAGGGAAGGGGATATCTGATGAGTTAGGACATAAGACTGATCTAAGAGCAAGCAGCGAAAAGGCTTGCTTCAAAATAACCTCATCCTTGATGACGTACGACAACTCCCTAAGAATGAGAAAGGTAGGCCTCATGACAAACAGTTGTAGCTCAATCTCAACGCCAATTTCATCCATCGGAACTTGCTCTGGACCATTGAGAATGCCCATGATTTGCTAAACATCAGATGCAGTGACAACATGCCCTTTCTCTCTAACACATAGCTTGCACATCAGCGGATCAAAATGCTTCAAAAAGAGTAAAATGAAACTTTTCTGCAACTTCCTGCAGCTGGTTTCGCATATTGCATCAAACCCCAGTTCTACAATGAGATATCGAAGTCGTATCTGCCCACCCATCTCTTCAACACAACATATAATTTGCTGCAGAACACACCTTGAATAATATGCAAAATCTGCACAAATGAAAACACTATGAAATAACAAGATATTGCTATGGTTGAAGCACTTTTACTCTTATAATTTGATCAAACTTTTCAAAACAATATATAAAGGACTGCCTAACACTTAAATTTCAGTAAAGGTTAATTTTTAAAGTCATTGCAATATAAATTTTTAAGTAAACATAGTGTTGAGATAACTGCCAAAACATGTAAATAAACATGCCACCAAACAGGGCTTGAGTTGCACCATCTACAAAAACAAGTCATTGGAAGGTGAGTAAAAGAACAAAATACTTACCACCCTTTTCTTGGTAGCCTTCAGCCCTTTGCCTTTTTTTGTCTATTCCTTGGCACTTGTATCATTGATAGCTAATTGTCACAGCCCAGCCCAAAAGCATTGCCAAACTAAGTCCGTTGGACACTAGCCTGATTGCTGGCCAACGACTTGGCAAGAATGTTCTAGAATTATGTTTATGTGTCAAGTTTCTAGAATTCTCTCTTGTAAATATTTAAGCTATTCTAGAATAGTCTTAATCTAAGGGTTCTATAGATATTTGGAACAAACAATTGTATCTATACGTTAAGGAGGTGGAACTACTATAAATACCTCATTCCTCTCATTTGTAAGATACATCATTGAATTGAAAGTTCTCTCTTTTGCAAAGTTCTTTCTTGTGCCTTAAGTTTTCTAGCCTCTTTCTAGCCTTTTTCGGCTTTAAGTCAATTCACTCAAACTCTTTAAGACTTACTTAGTTGGTTTTTTCTCACAAGGTGTCTAAGTGCCGCACAGGTTAGTACGATCCAAGTCTAACTCCGAAACAGGTGATATTAGAGCAACAGTTGAATCTTAGGAACAACTTGGTTCTTGCTTGACTTATGAGTATGGCAAGTGAGGAAGGAATTGTTGCTGTTGCCATTGAGGAGCAACAAATCGAGTTTCAAGCTCATGGGCGAGAGGAGCAATGTGTTCTAACCAAACATGGGAAGTCTATGACCCTAACAAAAGAACCTATAGAATCTCGTGTTACTATCCTAGAAAGGAGCATCATGGATGTAAGCTCCTTAATGGGAGAATTGAGCGATTAAGTTGATAATTTGATCCATTAGAATGTTGAAATTACTAAGGCTACTAAGTTCATAATCGGAGAATTTAGCTATGCCTTTAAGGGAGAACTAAACTCCCTTAGCCAAGAGCTGTCCAACCTACAGAAGTTCGTTGAAGGAAAGATTCATGACCTCCGTGGAGAGATGGGTTTGCTTCGTCGAAGCAGTCCACCTTTGACAAGTACTATTGGTACGAGTAGCACTACTACTGTACATGGTCTAAAAGTTCCTAAACCTGCCATGTACAATGGCATTCGCAATGCCACCGTTGTGGAAAAATTTCTCTTCAGCTTTGAACAATACTTTGAGGTCATAGGAGTTGTTGATGACATTGCTAGGATAAACAATGCCTCGATCTTCTTCAAGAATACCGCTCAATTATGGGAGAAAGGCCTGTGTGTGATCAATACATAAGAGCAATTCAAGGTTAAATTGCACAAACACTTTGTCCTTTATAATGTGGATAACGAAGCTAAAGGGAAGCTATGTCGCCTCAAGCAAACAGGCAGTGTTTCTAACTACATTAAGGAATTTACTACTTTCATGCTTGAAATTGATGATCTATTTGACAAGGACTTCCTCTTCCACTTTCAAGATGGCTTGAAGGATTGGGCAAGAGTAGAACTAGACAGGCGTAACGTGCAGATTTTGGACAATGTTATTGTTGCCGCCAAAATGCTCATTGACTACTCTGCTGATTTCAAAAGCAAAAAGCCTAACTCTAACAAAAGTAGGGGAGAGAAGAGCGAACAAAAAAGAAAAGCAAGCCACAAAAAGGGTGGATACCAAAAATCCTCAAGTGGCAAGCCTAAGAACTCTTCGAGCAAGTGTGATGTCGGCAAACCTTCAAAACCTTGCTTCATTTGTGACAGACCACATTGGGTTAAGGATTGCCCTAATCGCAAGGCAATGAATGTCATCGTGGCGGAACTTAACAACGAAAGGCCTAAAGAGGAGCCTCAAGTTGATTTGGAAGTTATCCAATATTTGAGTAATCTTTCTAAGCTTTTCTCTCCAACGATCCTTAAGGAAAAAGACTTATTATACGTCGATATGGCCATTAAAAGCAAAATTATGTGTGCGATGGTAAACACGGGAGCAATATATAACTTCATGGATGTACAAGAGGCCAAACGTCTAGACCTCAAACTTGCAAAGGGAGTTGGCATTATCAAGGTAGTTAATTTTGAGGTAAAGCCAATTCATGGCATAATGAAAGGAGTAGCTGTCCAAATTGGCGATTAGTACGGTAAACTAGACTTTACCATTATTCCTATGGACGATTTTAAATGGTTTTAGGTCTTGCTTTCTTCTGCAAAGCTCTAGCTTTTCCTATTCTTGCATCAAATTCCCTTATCATTCTTGATAACCATAAGATTCGAGTGATTCGTTTGAAAAGCATGAGAAGTCTAGATCATTAATGATTTCTGCCTTGCAATTCAAACAGGGTCTTAAGGTGGATTAAAGCTATGTTGCTACAATAAGGAAACTAAGGGATAAGGATGACATAACAAAGCCTACTACTTCACTGCTGCAACCCATTCAAACTGTCCTTAACGAGGTCAAAGAAGTGATGCCTTCGGAGTTGCCCAAGAAACTTCTTCCTAGGCGAGATGTGGATCATCATATCAAGTTAGAACCCGGTGCCAAGCCCCTTACTATGACCCCTTATTGCATAACACCTCTTGAACTTGCAAAACTGAGGAAACAACTTCAAGATTTGCTTGAATTAGGCTACATCTAGTCTTCAAAAGCCCCTTACAATGTTTTAATCCTATTCTAAAAGAAAAAGGATTGATTGCTACAAATGTGCATCGATTACTAAGCTTTAAATAAGGTAACCCTCAAGAACAAGTACCCAATTCCATTAATAACAAACCTTTTCAATCAATTGGGGAAAGCATGGTACTTCACAAAGCTAGACCTAAGGTCAAGGTACTATCAAGTTCGCACAGCACTTGGTAATGAACCAAAGATCGTTTGTGTGACGCGTTATAGAGCTTTAAAGTTCTTAGTTATGCCCTTTGGTCTCACCAATGCCCTTGCTACCTTTTGCACGTTAATGAACAAGGTACTTCATCCCTTCCTTGACAAATTTATGGTGGTTTACTTGGATGACATAGTGATCTATAGCAATACTCTTAAGGAGCACAAAGATCACCTCAAACAAGTCTTTTAAGTTCTCCACCAAAATGAATTGTACATCAAGAAGGAGAAGTGCTCTTTTGCGAAGCAAGAGGTGGATTTCTTTGGTCACAAGATTAAGGATGACAAACTCATGATGGATCCAACAAAGGTCCATGCCATTCAATGGTGGGAGCCTCTAATGAAGGTCCCCAAATTGCAATTATTCTTGGGATTGGTTAACTATTATTAATGGTTTATCAAGGGATATTCTGCCATAGCAACACCTTTAATGGATCTACTCAAGAAGAACATCACATGGCATTGGTCGAAGGAATACCAATCTTCCTTTGAGAGACTAAAACATACAATTTCTAAAGAACCTATCATGGTGTTGCATGACCATCAAAAGACTTTTGAAGTTCACACAGATGCATCTGACTTTGCTATCAGGAGAGTTTTGATGCAAGATGGGCATCCTATTACCTAAGAAAGTCAAAAATTGAACAATACGGAGAGACAGTACACTATCCAAGATAAGGAGATAATTGTCATCATCCATTGCCTATACACATTGACGCATTACTTGCTTGGAAGTCAATTTATGATTATGACAAATAATGTTGCCACAAACTACTTCTAATCGTAGAAGAAGCTTAACCTCAAGCAAGCTTATTGGCAAGATTTCTTGGCCAAATTCAACTATAAGTTTCAATATATGCTAGATAAGGCTAATGTTATTGCCGATGCGTTAAGTCAAAAGGCAGAACTAGTAACACTATTTGTCAACAGACCAAAGAGTGACTTCCTTGAACGAATCAAGGAAGGCACATTGTAGGACAACTTGGCCAAGAATTTGCTAAGAATGGCTAGTAAAGGGAAGACTTGACGATTTTGGCTAAATGATGGGATTCTTATGACGATTGGCAATCGAGTCTTTGTGCCTAAGTGGGGAAACCTATGAAGAGATGTTCTTAAGAAGTGTCATGATTCCTTATAGGCTGGTCACCCAGGTATGGCACGAACCCTTACCCTTATTCAACAAAGTTATTACTGGCCATAAATCTAGGATGATATTGAGGCTTATGTATGGACTTGTCTCGTTTGTCAACAAAACAAAGTGGAACAATAACATCCAGTTGGTCTACTTGATCCACTACCAATTACCGAAAGACTTTGGAAAAGTGTCTCAATGGATTTCATCGTGGCCTTACCCAAGTTTGATGGGTTTGGAAGCATCATGGTGATTGTTGATCGATTTAATAAGTACGCCACCTTTATTACAGCCCTTGCTGACTGCAAAGTTGATGAAACAGCTCGTGTATTTTTCAAGAATGTGGTGAAGTTATGGGGAATACCTAGAAGGATAAAAAGCGATAAAAATCCCCACTTCACAGGCAAGTTCTAGCACGAGTTGTTTAAATTGTTAGGGACTGATCTATACTTTTTAACCAGCTTCCATCCCCAAAGCGATGGCCAAATCGAGCACATCAATGCTTTGTTGGAATAATACCTAAGGCATTATGTTAGTGCCCACCAGCGAGATTGGGTAAAGCTGCTTGACGTTGCCCAATTCTCTTACAACCTCCAAAGGAGTGAAGTAGCAAGCAAAAGTCCCTTCGAAATTGTCATGGGACAACAACCTCTAACCCTAAGTGCTGTTGCCTCTTTTTACATAGGAAATAACCCTTCTGCTTACAAATTTGCAAAGGAATGGTAGGAGGGGGCAGACGTCACAAGGGCTTGCCTTGATAAAGTTTCCAAACGGATAAAAAAGTGGGTCGATGCTAAGCGACGCCCAAAGGAATATGTGAAGGGAGATTTGGTGATGATAAAGTTGCTACCCAACCAGTTCAAGTCCCTACGCAAAGTGCATAAAGGCTTGGTAAGGAAATATGAAGGACCATTTTCCATAGTCAAACGAGTAGGGAAGGCTGCCTACCAAGTCCAACTTCCTCCAAGACTAAAAATTCATAACATCTTCCATGTAAGTCCTCTAAAGACTTTTCATGAAGACAAGGAAGACCCAAGTCGTAGGGAATCCAAGTGCGTACCAACTGTTGTCATCACCGAATTCGACAAAGAAATAGAGTGCATCCTTGTTGATAGGGTGATATGAAAAAAGGGAGTTCTTATCTATACCGAGTACTTAGTCTAGTGGAAACATCTATCAAACTATGAGGTTAGTTGGGAACAGGAAGATTTACTTTGGCAATTCGCTGACCATATTCAACGTTACAAGGAAAAAGGTGTGACGAGGATGTCACGAGATTAAGTGAGGGAGGATGTCATGACCTGTCCTAAAAGTATTGCCAAACTATGCCCGTTGGACGCCTAGCCTAATTAATGCCCAAAGACTTAGCAAGAATATTTTGGACACATGCTTATGTGTCAAGTCTCTAGAATTCTCTTTTGTAAATATCTAAGCTATTCTAGAATAGTCTTGATCTAGAGGGTTCCATAGAAATCTAAAACAAGCAATTATAGCCACACATTGAGAAGGTGGAACCACTATAAATACCCCACTTCTCTCCTTTGTAAGACACACCATTGAATTGAAAGTTCTCTCATTTACAAAGCTCTCTCTCATGCCTTCAGTTTTGTAGCCTTTTTCTAGCCTTTCTTGGCTTTAAGTCGATTCACTCAAACTCTTTAAGGCTTACTTAATTCATCTTTTCTTACAAAGTGTCAAAGTGTCTAAGTGTCGCTCGGGTTAGTACGATCCGAGTCTAACTCTATGACATAATGCTCAAGGCCTAAAACTCTCTCTCTTACTCTCATTTAACTCCTTCCATGCTTTCCCAATCTTTAATTAAAAACCACACATTAGATTAGTATCATCAATTATTTACAACGAAACCAAAAGGGAGGCAAACAACAAATAAACGGGCCCTTTATATAGGTGAAAGCTTTTATCGAGTTTTACCCTTCCAATTATTTTTCAAAATATACCACCTCTTGTTCAAAACCAAATTATTTCAGTCCAAAAATCCAACTTACCAAAACATAAACCACAAGCCTAGAAAATAATTAAAATGAACTAGTCAAACTATAAGCCATATGTTTCCGTCTTTTACTAACCAAATGCTTCCCTTACTTTAAGAGCTTTTAACAATGTTGGAAATGTTAGAATATTTTTTCCATTAAAAGTGTAAAATATTTCAAAATAATATTTTATAAAGAAATCAATTATAATGTAATTCAATTAGCAAGAATCAATTTTGTATATTATTGCATTATTAAAAATTATAATTTTGGATATTGATGGAGATACCTAATTAAACCACACAAATATATATAGGAAAAAATAGGATCGTTGCATGCACGAGGAACATGAGAGAGAGTGAGAAAACATAAAAAGAGAGAGGATAAGCATAGGTAGTGAAGAAAGAAATGTTATTTCACTAATATAGGATGTTTTACAAAGGTAGTTTACATAGAGAGAGAGCACGAATTTTAAAGAGAGAACAAAGAGAGAACACTAAGGGATACAATTTTTGGGTAAATAACCAGATGGAGAATACCCAGAGATATAAAGAGAGAAACTAAGAGAGAATGACCACATGGTCTAAAGGGATACAAAAGAGATAGATACTAAGGGATTTCTAGCCATATGTCTTCCTTTCTTGAGCATGCTCCTTTTTATAAAAGCATAGGGTGCTTCACTTGAGTGGGAGTCATCATGGTTATTTTGTCTCCTTTTGACTTGGTGACATATAAGTGGAATCCACTTTATCAAAAGAAGTTTTGAGTTGATGGAGAATGTTGTTCCCACAGCCTTGTATGGGTTATAATTGTTGTCAACTAGGTTTAAGTATGCAAGAAAGTAAAGCTACATGAAGGACAAGAAGGTAAAAGTCACATGGAGGGGCAAGAACGTAAAAGCCACATGGAAGGGAAAAACAATAAATTCGCCGCGTAAGGGCAAGAACGTAAATCTGCTGCGTAAGCCCTATTAGGATTTCACAAAAGAGAATATATAAAGACCTTGGAAGACAAAACTAGGGCCAGGCCAACACAATTGAATACACGGCAAAACATCAAACCCTACACAAAAGAACACCACTTGCAAAAGAAAAGAGTAGTCGTCGTGAACAATAGCCGTCAAGAAACAGTGTAACTGTCGTGAACAATGTAGTCGTCGAGTGAATAGTGAAGCTGTCGGACGAAGAGAGAGAAAACACTTGGAAGAGAGAGAAAAGCCGTTGTCAGAGATAGGAGAGAAATAGACATAACAGCTAGACGGTCGGCGAGGAGACAACACGGCACACAGCAACCCTACACCATCGGTAGAAAAGAGAGACGATCGAAACGGCTAGTGAAGGGGGGCGACGACAGAATGATATGGAAGAGAGAGAGAATCGTCGACAAAAATAGAACCGTCAAGAGAGAGAAAGAGGAGACGGTTGAAGGAGAGCTGAACAAAGAACAACTGTCAAGAGAGAGAGAGAAAGGGGAGACGGCCGAAAAAGTGAGCAGAATGGCAAAAGAATAAACAACCGGCAGAAACCCAAAAACGACCAAATCGGAGTCGACGGAAGGAGAGAGAAAACACAGCTAAATAAGGGAAAAAGAGAGAAAATCTGGAACGGCCAAAGAAGGGTGGACGAAGAGAGAGAAATTCGGCTGGACAGAAAGAGAGAGAAACGGACAGTGAGATCGTGAGACAAGGAGACGGGTGAGACCGTAAGACGGTGAGACAGTTCAAGTGTTCAAAGAGAGATATGAATCTCTTAGAATGCAAAAGAATGAGACAGTTCAAGAGTTCTTCACCAAGGTTATTGATGCTGTAAATGACCTGAGAGGTCATGGGAAGAACAAAAAGGACTCATCAATTATGAAGAAAATTCTGAAAATTTTGCCTGAGAGGTTTGCCTTAAAGGTGGCAGCCATAGAGGAGAGTAGAGATCTTAATTCTATGTCTCTACATGATCTCCAGTGCAATCTCATTGCATATGAGATGAGGATAAAGTCAGCTAAAGGCTCTGCAACAACGAAGGTATCGAAGGAGGCAGCTTTCAAAGTTAGGAAACACTTGAAGATAAAAGAAGAAGAAGAATCATCCAGTGAGGATGATGATGATGAGGAGGAAGAAAGTGAAGGTGAAGTGTTGGCTTACTTTAAAAGGAAATTCAAAAAGGGGTTTAAGAAGGGAAAAGGACAGTTGTCCTTGAGATGTTATCATTGTGGGCAGACTGGACACTTTACTTCTCAGTGCAAAGTGAAACTTGATGATGAAGATGAGGATGGTGATGATGAGCAGAATTCAAGATGGAGAAGATCATCATTCAAATCAAAGAAGTCTAACAAGAAGACTGCCAACCCACAGAAGAAGAAGAGAGGCTCATTCAAGAGTTATGTGAGTCAGACAAAAGAAGCTGATGAGGAGGAAGATGAAGACTCATCAGATGAGCATGTCTTTATGGCATCAGCACAAGGTGGTAGCTCAACCTCTGAAGAGGAAGAGGAGGTTGATGAAGAAGAGCCAGATCTTGAAGCTGAGCTAGAAGTAGCTTCAAAGGAGATAATCAGAAGGGGCAGAACCATAAAAAGGTTGGAGGCTCACATAAAACAAGTTGAAGCAAAGTTTGAGAAAGCTGAAAGTCAAAAGGATGAAATAAGGACTGAACATATTGACTTGAAGAGAAGATTTGAAAAACAGATCAAAATATGTGAAGACCTTACAATAGAGCTTGACTCAAGGACTTCAACAACTGAAGAAATGAAGATAGAGTTGTTGAGACTTCAGCAACAACTCAAAAAGAGTGAGGAGAACTTGCAGAAGTTTGAAGTAGTAGGAGAAACAAGTTCTGCAAGAGAAAAGAAGAATGAGACTTTGCCACAGAAGTTGAAAGAGAAGGCTGTGACTCAGGTGAAGATAACTGAAGAAGAGAAGACAGTTATCAAACCAAAGCCAGGGCCAAAAATGATGTATATGGTTAAAGAGCAGCAGCCCATAGCTGCTACGTCTCAGAAAGAAAAGAAAGTCAGCCAACAGAGGGCTACGGCTGAACAGAAGAAGGCGAAGAAGGTGATTGAAATGAAAGTCATACAAGCAAAGAAGCCAGTTACTTTGCCTATACAGCAAGTGATGAATAGAAGAAGACAAGCTGTGATCAGACCTAAGAAGAGACAGTTTCAAGGTCACTGCCTTTATTATGGAGTTTGGGGTCATAAGGTGAGTAACTACTAGTGGAGAAGGCCAGTATATGTCTCCAACTTAAGAAGATCCGATGCTACATATAGGGGGAGACAGTACAAAATTCAGAAAAGAACACCTATCGTGAGTTCTTGCACATACTGTAAAAGGCAAGGACACACTGACAAGGAGTGTTGGTGGAAGCCCAAACCAATGGTTTCAAAGAACAAGTTTGTTGTATTGGCAGACTTGGAATAGTGTGAAAGGTGCAGGTAAGATGACCATAACGCCAAGAGATGCATGATACTTCTCCCTGAGCAAGAGAAGGCACTCAATGGCACAGTAAAAACAAGCGTTGCAATCAAAGCTGAGAAAAAGGAGAAAGCTATCTTCCAGCCAATTCAAAAGAAGGAATATAGAGCAAAAAGGGAGGTGGCTAATATAGCTGAAATTGCACTAAAGGCTAATTGCAAGGATAAGCAGTGGATCCTTGATAGTGGATGCACTTCGCACATGACGGAGACAAGAGTAAATTATCAAAGCTAAACAAATCAAGAGAAGGCAGAGTCAAGTTTGACAATGATGATTCACTCAACATCAGTGGTCAAAGGTCAGTAAATATTAGAAAAGGAAAGCTGAAAGATGTTCTGCACGTTGAAGGACTCAGATATAATCTCACATCTGTCAGCCAACTATGCAACGACGAAGTGATATTCACAAAAACAGGTTGCCAAGTAAAGAGTAAAGAAGGCAATATTATTGCAGCCAGGAAGAGAACAGTTGGAAATTTATATGTGATTGATGAGGATAAGACGAACAGCTGTTTACTTACAAAAGAAGAAGAAAATCAACTATGGCATAGGAGGCTGGGACACTTATCACAGAAGAACATAAGGAAACTGACCACTACTCATGCAATCAGAGACATTCCCGACCTCAGGCGAGAGAGAGAGTATGTTTGCTCAACATGCTTTAAAGGAAAACATGCCAAAAAGTAGTACAAGAACAAAGAGTTCAGTTTTGAAGCAATGCTTGACATTGTGCATATTGATTTGTGTGGACCGATGAGGACAAAAGGGTTGAAAGGTGAGAGGTACTTCATTTTGTTTGTTGATGATTATTCGAGAAGGACCTGCCTCATGCACCTCAAATATAAGTCAGAAGTTTTGAATTGCTTCAAGAGATACAGAACATTGGTTGAAAATGACAGTGGAAGGAAGATCAAAGTATTAAGGTCAGATCAAGGCACTGAATTTACAAATGAAGCTTTTGAAGATTACCTTGAGAAGCATGGTATTCATCATCAGATGGCAGCAGCAAGAACACCTCAACAAAACAAGGTGGTAGAGAGGAAAAATATAGCTGTGGTTGAAATGGCAAGAACTCTACTACTGAAATCCAAGCTTCACACAAGATTTTGGATAGAAGCAACATTTACAGCTGTACGTTTACTAAACAGAGTATTACTAAGGCCCAATACTAATAAGACTCCATATGAGTTATAGAGTGGGAAGAAGACAACAGCCAAGTATTTCAGAGTCTTTGGCAGCCTATGTTTTGTGAAGAACAAGGAGCAAAACTTGGGAAAATTCAACGCTAGGTCTGATGAAGGCATCTTTGTGCGATACTTAGAAAAGACAAAAGGTTACAAAGTTTTCCTACATAAGCTGGGAAAAGTGATCACTTCCAGTGATGTGAGAATAGATCAGAACTAGAAAACAATGCAGAATAGAGAAGCTGAGGACAATGAAGAAGATGACTTCAATGTATATGAAGAATCAGACCAACTTGAAGAAAAGGAACAAGAAGTAAGTTTAGACTTGGAGAAGAGTGAGTCTGAAGATGAAGAAAGAGATCCTCTTGCAACTAAGATAGTGCAAGAAAGAAAGCCAAAGAAAACGTGGACCAATGCTCATCAAGAAAATCAGATCATAGGTGACCCATCAGTAGGAGTTACAACAAGAAGAAGAATTGTGGGAGCTACTGCTTTACTCTCACAAGTTGAACCTAAATCTGTTGAAAAGGCTACACAAGATTTAACTAAATCTCTGTCCACAGAGTTATTTGAAAAGCACAGATTGAGTCTATCTGTGCAAATGCCTCCTCAAACCTGAATGAGTTTTTTTAGAGCACAGATTGAACCTAAAAATTTTGTAATTCTATTTTAATTTTTTTTAAAGAAAATTGGTTTTGGAGTTTGGAAAGTTGAAAACATTTTGAAAACATTAGATTGTGAATCTTATTCTCATAAACTGAATGAGTTTTTATGAGATTAAGATTTCTTATCTTTGGTTTTTCTAAAAATGGTAAAACAAGTTTTTGTGATTTTGTTTTAATAGAATGCTATCATAATTGACAAAATAGGGAGTTATTAAATTTATGAAAGGAGTCCATAGAATGACAATATGATGTATATTTTCAACAAGAACAAAACTACTTTTGATTTTGAAATTCTGATTTTTAATAAAAGCAATAGTTTTGCAAGAAATTACCATTTTGAAATTATTGGTAGTAGACAATTTTTCATTTATTTTTTCTTGAAACCTTTTTGGTACTATGCTCTGTTTAATGCAATTTAAATCTATATCAATGTCAAAAAGAGTAATAATATCAATTTTAAAATCATTAGAAAAATAAGAGAAATTTTTATCAAATATTTCTTTGAAGTTACCTACTCAAGAGCAAATAAAAACTCTTTAAAGATTTTTTTCTATAATTTCAATGTTTTGGGATTCCTCTAGTTCCCCAGGTTCAGAAGTTTCATGGTATTTTGAAAGAAGAAATTGCATGGTTTCCTTACCCCTTTTTGACTTCAATTTTAATGGTTTTGATTTCTTTTTGGAGGTCTCAAAGGGTCAGGTTTAGGATTTTCAATTTTTGCTTTGAAAGAATTTCAGTAAGATTATAAGGAACCTTACTGAGGTTTAGGTGTTCAAGTATTTTTGGTTGATTTTCAAGAGCTTTCAAAAGTTTTTCAAGGTATTCTTTTTATAAGGAAGAGTTAGTAATATATTTAATAATATCAAGTAATAACTCTTGATCTTTAGTAAGCACATTTACCTTTTTTGGATGTGTGTCAACTTCAGAAAAAAAGGATGTCTGAAGTTCATTTATTTGTTCTATTTCTTCATTTGTGATATCTGTAAGCTTAGATTTAAAGTTAGTAACAAATAGGTTTTCAATTTTTTTAAAGTGTTTCTTCTTCCAAGTTTAATTCCTGGAGTTTTTTAAAGGTTTAGCAATATTTTGCAATATGTCCCTTTCTCTCACACCTATAATAAGTGAAATCTTGCAAATTTTTGGAAGAAGGTTTATGTTATGGGGTTTTCTGGATTGTTTTCTTTGGTTTTGAATAAAAAGGAGATTTGCTTGGTTTTGAAAATCTTCTTAAGGGTTTAAAAAGGGATTTTTTTCTTAGATTTTGAAGATTTAAAAAATTTGGAAAAACTTAAATTGAATTACTGACAGAATGTACTTACCTCAAAACAAGATTGCTCAAGTTCCCATTTTAGGTGTTTTTGGAGCTTTAGATCTTAGAAAATTTTAAATCCTTTCTTTTGTGTATAACTTACTAACTATCCATAAGTCAGTCTATTATACAAGATAGAATTTTCACAGGTGTTCCTTAAAGTATCTCTTACTCTTTCTCCTAAAAGAGTAGGAAGACTTGCTAAGAATTTTTCTTTCCAAAAAGGTTGGTTAGAATCATCTCTAAGTATAATTCTAGTAAGAAAGGTGAATTTATAGTTTTGGAATTCAGAGAGCTTTTGGCATTTGAAATTGCTGAGTAATTCAATATTTTTGTCTTTGAGGTGAGAAAGATCTCCAATGAAATGAAGAGAAATAGTGAGGATAAGACAAGTTACCGTATCATCTATCATGTTACCCATTTTATTGAGGATAGGAATATTCTTTTCTGTAGTTTTGAATGCTTTAAGAATTTTTGTTTTTTGCTCATTGATAAGGTGAAAATCCCACTGTCCTTTGAGTTATCTTAAAAATCCTGCAATAAGATACTTAGCGACGATTTTTTCAAGAACTCCATTTTGGATTTTGTAAGCGTTGGCAATCATGGTCATTTGCTGTAAAAGACTAAGGATGTTATATTCAAACATGCCATCAATATTTCATTCATAAATGAAAGAAGCACTAAACTTATTTTGAGCAAAGGTGTTTGGTTTGTTTTCTATATCTATGTAAACTACCCTTATAAAACATTCTCTGTTAATGAAATAACATTTCTTTCTTCATTACCTATGCCTATCCTCTTTCTTCTTGTATTTTCTCACTCTTTCTTGTGTTTTTTGTGTTCTTATATATATATATAGATAAAGACGTGTGATCATAGTTAAGTTCAAAAGAGAAATTAGTTATTAGGTTAAAACAAAATTTTCAACTTTTGCTAATTCAAATATATTATTTGTATGAAAATAATTAATTTCAAGATTCAAAATTAATGTTTAATGATGGTATTTTAAATAAATTATCTAACAAGTGGTATTAAAGCTTGTGTTTGGTAATTAATTATTTTTTTATATATAAATAACTAAATATATACTTGATTTATGATTATCTATTAATTGAAAGAAAATAATAAGTATTTAAATAAGATTGATTTGTTATGGTCTTATATAAAATAATAAGATTTTACATATTTGATTTGTATTTATACCTATTGATTTCCTTATGATTCAACTAAAATATCAAATTATGTTCATTTAATTGATTTCTTTGGTTTTGATCTTACAAACTCTTAATTATATTTTATTATAATTCAACATTTATGATATTAAGAAGAAATAAATAAATAAAACGAAAAGGCTTTGATTTTGCTATAATTGTTCTATAAGGAATTTTCTATTTCTTTTGAATGATACTACCATATGTTTATATGTATGTATTTAATATGATGTAATGGTCATTAAATTAACCAAATAAATGTATTTTATGTATAATTATAGTGATAGTTTGATAATCACCAAAGTAACCAAATTAGTATAGATAACACTATGTATAAATAGTCATTTACCCATTATTTTAATGAAATATCTATAAATAAAAGGTGATTGAGTAAATTGATATTATTAATTAATAGAACTATAGGATTTGTCTATAGGTAAATCATTATTTTATGATTAGTAATATTATTATGGTATATTAATATTTTTTATTAAGTATATTTGTTTATTGAAAAATATCAAATTATTTAATTAAAAAAATAATTAACTACTTTTAAGTTTTAATATGGTATTTATTTATAATAATGTATTATAGTATTTTTCAAAAAAAAAAAACTATTATACATTCTGATTATTGATTGTATTTGATTTATAATTAATTATGAGCATTTATGATTATGCAGTTGTTTCTATTCACTTGTATGCTTCATCTATTCTAACGTTTAATAGATTAAACTTTTTTGAATGACATGAAAAGTTAATTTCCACTTACATGTTATGGATTTTGATTTGACATTACTGATAGCCAAGCCTACTGCTATTACTAATTTAAGCAATAAGGCAAAGAAGTTACATCATAAAGTATAGGAATGAAACAAGATGTTGAACTTTATGTTTTAAAAAATGACTATTGCCAACAACATTAAGACAACTATTCTACAAATAAAAAGTATAAAAGAATATTTACATTTTATGGAAGAACATTTTTGTTTTACAGATAAGTCACTTGTTAGTACTCTAATGGTAGAGCTTACAACCATGAAGTTTATTAGGTTATGGACCATACAAAAGTATATTATTAAAATAACTAATATTGTAGCAAGACTTGGGACTTTAGAATTAACAGTAGAGGAATTTTTTCTAGTACAATTCATCTTAAACTTCCTACCTTTTGAGTATAAGCCATTTTAGATTAACTACAATATTATAAAGATAAGTGGAATGTTAATGAATTGGTTAGTATGCTTGTTTAGGAGGAAATAAAATTAAAAAATCAAAAGTCACTTTATTAATTTCATTGGTTAAAAGGCTGAGAAAGGAATGAACATAAAATCTCATCAATTCAAGAAAAGAAAAGAACCTTCTTATACTTTTCAAGTTGAAAAGAAGGAATGAAAGAGTGATAAATGTCACTTCTGTAAGAAGCTTAGTCATTATTAAAAGGATTGTCGAAAGCATAAGGCCTAATTTGAAAAGAAAGATAGATTTAATACCTTAGTATATGTCAAATCAAATTTAACTAAAGTTTCATATAACACTTGGTGGCTTTATTCTAATGTTACTACTCATATATGCAATATGATATAAGGATTCATTGTAATTCAAACCATAAATCCAATTAAATATTTTCATTTTATGGAAAATTGTATGAAGGCTCTAATTAAAGGCATAAGAACTTATTATTTGATGTTGGATATTGGCTATCATTTAGACCTATTACAAACTCTTTACATACTTTTAATTGGAAGAAACCTTATTTCAATTTCTAAGCTATATGGTTTTGGAATAAATGTTAAGTTTGGATATGACAGTTTTAGTTTATTTAAGAATATTAGTTGATTGGTTCAAGTATTCTTACAGTTTGTATAAACTACAACTTGATTATAATTTTATCAAATCCTTACTCACTGTGCACCATAATGTTAGATTTAAGCATAGTATGATGAATAAAAATTTTGTTTACTTGTAGCACAAACATTTTGGTCATATATCCAAAGAAAGACTAGTAAAATTAGTAAATAATAAAATTCTTTCAAATATATAATTTATTGATCTTGGAACATGTGTTAATTGTATTAAGGGTAAACAAACCAAACATAATAAGAAAATGGCCACAAGAAGCACCTATCTTCCTAAAATTATACATATTGATATTTATGGACCTTTTGACACTTTAGCCTTTAATGGTGAAAAATATTTCATCACTTTTATAAATAATTTTTCATGTTATAGTTATATTTATTTGCTTTATGAAAAATCTCAATTTTTGGATGCCTTTGAGGTATACATAAAGGAGGTTGAAAGGTAATTAGACAAAAAGGTAAACATCATAAGGTTTTGATAAAGGTGGTAAATATTATAGTAAATACAATAAGTCAAGGTAGTATTTAGGTCTATTCCCAAAATTCCTTGAAAGTCATGGCATATGTGCATAGTATATACTATACTAGGCACACCTTAATAAAATAATGTGACAAAAAGGCATAATCAAGCATTAATGGATATAATTAAAAGCATGATGAGTAACTTATCTTTACCTAGATCTTTATGGATGTATGCACTAAAAATTACAAATTATTTGTTAAATAAGGTTCATTGTAAGGTAGTTTAAAGTACTCCTTTTAAGCTGTAGATAACAAGGAAACCTAGTTTATGACACTGGCATGTTTGGGGTTGCCCAACAAAAATAAGAGTTAATAATCCACATAAAAAGAAATTAAACACTTAAATGATCAATGGTTACTTTATTGGTTACTTAGAGAAATCTAAATGACATATATTATATTGCTCAAACTATAATCCAAGAATTATAAAAACTGGTAATATAAGATTTATTGAGAATGGAGAAATTAGTGAAAGTAATGAATATCAAAAGGTAGGCATAAAAGAAATTAAGGTAAACATTCCTTTGCCCATATTAGTCGTTTTTTACACCACAATACCAAATGTTGTTCTATATCAATCCTTTAGCATAAAGAAACATTCCTTAAATGAGCTAACTCATAACTAACTAATGACCCAAAAATAGCATTAAGAAGATCTCAAAGAGAAAGGAGATCAGCTATTTCAAACGATTAAGTGGTTTATTTACAAGAGTTAGATTTTGATATTGGAATCAATAAAGATTTTGATATTGAAATCAATAAATATCTAGTTTCATTTTCACAAGCCACAAAAGGTACTTAATCTATTAAATGAATTAATGCCATGAAAGATGAATTGAAATCTATGAAAAGAAACAATGTTTGGGATCTCGTTGAACTGTTAGAAGGATGCAAAAGAGTCATTTGTAAATAAGTCTTTAAACTAAACATAACTCAAGTGGCAATATTAAACAATATAAAGCTAAACTTATTGCCAAAAGTTATACTCAACATGATGGTATTGATTATACAGAGATATTTTCTCTAGTGACAAAAAAAGATTCATTAAAAATAATTATAAAATTAGTGGCTTAGTATAACTTAGAGTTACACCAAATAGATGTAAAAACTGCCTTTCTAAACAGAGATCTTAAAGAGGAAGTTTACATGAATCAACTTAAAGGTTTTTCCATAAAAGGTAAAAGTCAAATGGTATGTAAATTTAAAAGGTTAATGTATGGACTAAAATAAGCTTCTTAGTAATAATATCTTAAGTTTAATGATATCATCATATCTTTTAGATTTAAAGAAAATATTATTGATTGGTATATTTACTAAAACATCAATGAGAGTAAGTTCATCTTGCTATTAATAATTTAAGTATATTACATAAAACTAAAGATTTTCTCTCAAAGAATTTTGAAATGAAAGATATAGGAGATATATCTTATATGATATAAATAGAAATATTTCATGATAAATCAAAATGATTGTTAGGATTGTCTCAAAAGGACTATATCGAGAAGATTTTGAAAAAAATTTAATATGAATAAGTGTTCATTAAGGCTTGTTCCCATAAAGAGGGTGACAAATTTAGTCTTATGCAATGTCTCAAAAATGATGTAGAACAAAAGAAAATGGAATCTATTCCATACGTCTCTATTGTTGGTAGTTTGATGTATCCACAAACTTATAATAGATT
>CM038604.1:4761592-4784910 GCA_021533255.1 Ceriops tagal
GTATGATGTAGGAAAGATTACTAAGATATTAGGTTTACTATAAAGTCATCTTGCAAAAGTGGAACGTATGATGTAGTAAGATCCTTAATATAAAATACATCAAATATTTTGATATTAGGTTTACTATAAAAATCCTTCCACTACATCATCTGTATCCCTTAATAACAAGAGTGGAACGTATGATGTAGGAGAGATTCTATCACACCATGGATGTAACTTATACATTGTGGGTGAATCATGTAAAAATTCTATGTGTTTTTAGATGCTTGTGCTTGCTTGATATCTATACAGTCATTCTCATATAAAAAAGCAAGATAAAGATCGATCATAAACTTTAATAAGTCACAGAGATTTAATCTGAACAAATTTGTAAGAAGTAAACATCTCATACTAATTCACCCCCTCCCCCTTTCAATATAAAATCTAAGAAAGTCCTTATCATGATGCCTTTGCTTTTCTACCCAAGGGAAACTTTCATTTCCCCCTTTGGAAAAGAAGCCACCATGATGCAATTTTACTCTTAGATTTCTTTTTATGAGCTCTTTCCTAAAAAGGTTGCCTTATGCCAAAAAAATGCAACGTATTGCTTGCAAAATTGAACATTCATGCTTTAAAGTGCTTGTTTTATTTGATGGATCTCCTTATTGGGAAGCCCTTTACTTCTTAACTCATTTACTTTATGATTTTTGCTCCATTAGGAACCTTAAATTACTAATCCTCCTTAACTTGTTAATTTTGTCAAAAGACTCATGACGCAACATTGGGATAAATTCCTTATGCCCTTTTGTGAATCTTAAACAAAGTAATGTAGTTTATATCTTATTTATTTCAAATGCATATTGGCTTATTTAAGCTAATAAAATATGATTATATTAATTTATTAATTACACTTAGGCAAAGGTTATACAAAGACATTACTTATAATAAAGAAATATATATATATATATATATATTATTCATAATATTACATGTTTATAAGCGAATATAAGGAACAATAAGCCTTTATGGTTTGAACAAAAAAAGTGACATATTTGGGCATAAAGAAATAATAAGATAATTAAACTAGTAAAGTAGAAACTAATAATAAGTGATAGTATAACTAGTAACTCATCATGACCCTAATCTGAATGCCTCTTATATACAAACTTTGTTTGTTTGATTTTTTTCTTACATTTTTCTAATTTTGTCATTTTTAGTTACTCCTTTAGGATATTCCTTAATTTAAAGGCAGTGTTTTATGTCATGATACCAAAACTTGCCATTCCCTTCTTTTTTACGTGCATGCAATAAGTTGGAGCATGATGGACATTAACATGGATCTCTTATGTATTAGCTTTAAGATCTATCTTATACATGGATGCCAAAGTTGCTAGAACATCGAAGATCTAATTGTTTTCTTAAGGTAAGTGATTAAAGCTAATTCAATCAAATCATTCCACCAACTACTTGATGTACTGATAATAAGGAACAAGCTTATGTCATATATTTCCCACTAATCCAATAATTGGAAAATGACCAATGCTAAATCACCAAACACCTTAAGGTTTTAGTCTTCATCTTTAAGGTATACAATAAGCCCAAAGTGTATGCTTCATACTCCATTATATTGTTAATATATTTAAATTGTAGTTTTGTTGCAATTACTTACCTTTAAAAGAAATCAAAATCACTCTTATTATATGCCTTAATGCGTTGGACACCCTATTAAACCATTTTTGCCATTTAACTTTAATCGATGACTAAGATATCTTTATCTAAGAATTCAAACTTTATAAGCTTATCATCAAGGATAGCTCGATTAGTTAAAAAGTCAGCTATTGTATTATCTTTGATTGCTTTATGACTAATTTACTAAATGTCATATCTTGATAAAAAAGCCTACCAATAAGCAATCTATCCTAACAATTTTGGTTTTCCAAAGATGTATTTAAGTGAGTCTTCCTTAGCAATAAGCTAGGTTGTATGATATAACATATATTGTCAAAGCTAACATGTTATCTATACTAAGGCATAATAAATTCTTTCTAAATTTGAATATCAACTTTCGTGGTCTATGAATCTTTTGCTAAGGTAGTAAATTGCTCTTTCCTTTTTACCAGTCCTATTATGCTGTCTTAATACACAACCCATGCATTACTTCTATATAGTAAGATACAAAATGAGTGATCATCTGGAACTAGTGGCATTAAAACTGGGGGATTAAACAAGTAATGTTTGATTTTATTAAAGGCTTCTTGGCATTTATTATCCTATTGCCTTATATTGTTTTTTTGTCGTATACCAAATATAAGCTCACATGTTGTTGTCAGTTGTGATATAAACTTAGTAATATAATTAACCTTTCTTAGGAATCCTCGATCCTCCTTTGATATAGAATGTATAGTCATTTCTCATATGACTTTAATTATATTAGGATCAACTTTGATTCCCCTTTAAGTTACAATAAACCCCAAAAACTTGCCTAAAATTGCCATAAAAGTATACTTAGCTAGAATAAGTTTAATCTGAAACATTTTTAGTTAATTGAACAACCTTTTAAGGACTACTAAGTTATCTTCACCTATTTAGAATTTGGCAATAATATCATTAATATAGACCTTAATCTCTTTATGTATTATGTCACGGAACAAAATGACCATCACCCATTGATAAGTAACATTTGCATTTTTAAGGCCAAATGTCATGACCTTATAGCAAAAGGTTTCCCACATTGTGACAAATGTTGTTTTTCCATGTCTTTGGGTGCCCTTTTGATTTAATTGTAACCTAAGAACATGTCTATGAATGAAAACATTGAGTAGCTAGTGATTTTATCCATGTGTCAATATATGGTAAAGGGAAGTTATTTTTAGAGCTTACTTTATTCAAGTCTCTATAGTCAATGCACATGTATACTTTGCCATTCATTTTTGGTACTAGCATGAAGTTAGCTAGCCACTTCAAATAATTCACCACTTAATGGAAGCCTACATTTAATTATTTCTTGACTTTTTCTTTAATTTTTAACAAAACTTCAAATTTCATCTTTCTAATCTTTTATCATACAAGTTTGCATCTCAATTTCAACAATAGTTTTATGTAAAATATTCAAACTTGACATATCTTGAAATAACCAAGTGAATATGTTTATATATTATTTAAGCAGCTAATTTATACTTTACCAATAATTTGAATGAAGTTTTACACTAATTTTGATTATTACAAATTTGTAAGGCTAAAGTTAACTAGCTTAACTAGCTCTTTCTCAGCTATGGACTGCTTATCTTCTTGTTTAACTAAGTGTTAAAAGTCTTATGGAATCTCTTAATTTTTAAGACCATTCAAAGTCAACATATCAAGGGTATATTTAAATTTTGTCTCAAGGCAATTATTAGTTGGACTATTAGTTTCATCTTCTAACATCTTGAATAATAAATGAGAGGTTTAAAATGAAATAGCATCCTTTAATTGGCTTATACAAATAAAAGTGAATAATGAAATGATAAGGGAAATAAGAAAATTAAGATTATAAGTGAAACTAACATAATCATACAATATTAGCAAATATATGACAAATGAATGCCCATTTATTACATAGTTATTCCTAAATGTCATCAGTATTGATAGATAGGGAACCAAACCACATTACTTTGTGAAAGACTCAAGTAACTAAGGAATCTCCCAAGCTTGCTAGTTGCCAATAGGAGCACTAGAATCATAAGGCTAAATCAATGGAACTTAAGGTAAATCCTCCTCATTTCCTTTGGAAATCATTTAAATTGTAAGAATGCTAAGCCCAATAGTGACTTTGGTTGATTAGTCATATTCATCATTAGTTTGGTTGATGATACTTGCACACTTGAAACTATTTACTAGATTTATTTCATCCTTTAAGTATTATTTGCAACATTATCTTGGCTTCATTAGTATCTAACTCCAAAATGCTTTTACTACCTATGAAATTCCCAACTTCTCCCTAGGATCTACTAGTTTGTGATACTGAGAGGGGGGGTGAATCAATATCACCACAATTCGCAATTCACAGGTAAGTGAACAACTTCAACCTCTTCTTAAAAGCAAACTCTTTCTCAGACTCGAATAAGGTAGATCTATTGCTACCTACTAATCACAATAGTCCCTAAAGTCACCTTTCAGACACCTTGCCTAATAAACAATTCGGATGTTCTTGTTTAGGTCTTCGTTAGGTTATGAGTTGACTGATACTTTAGCTGCGTTTACAACTCAATTCAAAACACAGAATGTAAAGCAAATTAAGGACACACGAGATTTACGTGGTTCCGTCAACATGACGTACATTTACGGTGGTAGGGACTCTCCCTTATCGAGACTATCCACTATACTTGAGAATTCCAGTTACAATGGATGTCTTAATTCTCTACTCCTTTCACTATTGCAAATACTAAGCAAGTACAATACAAAGAGTGTCACTTACTGTGTCTACTCTTCTTCTAGCTTGTCTTGCCTCTGTTGAATTGAAAGGCTGCTCCACTGCCGTTTAGAAGTTCACCGCAACACTCTCTAACCTCTCTTGAAGAAATCTGAAAATACGTTGAGTTCTTTAAATGCTTTGCCGAATTCCTTCTTTAGGTCATCTCATATAGCTCCTACTTTCACCGTCTCATGGTCTCACCCGTTTCTTATTTCACTATCCCATTGTCTCACAGCTCGCCTCACGTTTGTGGTTTGTCGTTCCACGTCTCATGGCCTGCCTTGCATTTCTGGTTTGGCACTTCACGTCTCACACACGTTTTTGGTTTGCACGCTTTGCTAGTTTTACGACTTACGTACGTTTTTGGTTTGCACGCCTTGCTGGTCACACGCCTCACACACGTTTATAGTCTGCTCACACCATTGCACGTTTCTATTTTGGTCTCACCTAGTCTCAGCCGCTCCAGGTCTGATTTGGTCTCACCCGTTCCAGGTCTGGTCTGGTCTCACTTGGTCTCACCATTCTGGTTAGGTCTGGTCTCACCTAGTCTCACGTTCTGATTTGGTCTGGTCTCACCTGGTCTCACGTTTCCAGGTCTTACATGGTCTCACGTTCTGGTCTGGTCTAATCTCACCTGGTCTCACATTTCCAGGTCTCACCTAGTCTCACGTTCTGATTTGGTCTGGTCTCACATTCTGATCTGGTCTGGTCTGGTCTTCTCTTTTGGGTGGTTTCACGAATACCAGGTCTGCTGTCTTCAGGTGTGCTCTGGTCTGTATCTCCAACGTTTTTGGTCTGTATCCCCAACATTTCTAATCTGTATCTCCAACATTTCTCTCTAACATTTCTGGTCTATATCTCCAACGTTTCTAGTCTGTATCTCCAACATTTCTCTCTAATGTTTCTGGTCTGTATCTCCAACGTTTCTCTTTAACGTTTCTGGTCTGTATCTCCAACGTCCTCTCTTTCTCTAGGTCTGGTCTACTCTAACGTCTCACCTTCTCCAGGTCTCACGTCCTCTCTTTCTCCAGGTCTGGTCTACTTTAATGGGTGTGTCGTTTCTTCTCTCCTTTTGCCGTCTAACACTTACTTGTGTTTGCCGAATATTCAATTGTGTTGGCCTTGCCCTAGTTTTGTCTTCCAAGGTCTTTATATACTCTCTTCCATGAAACCCTAATAGGGCTTATGCAGCGGATTTACGTTCTTACCCTTCCATGTGGCTTTACTTTTACTTTCTTGCCCTTCCATGTGGCTTTACCTTTTTGCACACTTAAACCTAGTTGACAACAATTACAACCCATACAAGGCTGTGGGAACAACAACCTATTAGGTTATATAAGAATTATGATGCCTTAAAGATGTTTGCCAATTTCTTTACCTAGGTAATAGCCACTTTTTAACATTAGTCAAGCCACCTTTAGTAATGCTTTAGATGGCTAAAGTGACATATCAAGGAATAACTCTTCTAACCAAAAGGTTGTATTTATGATTTTAAAAGATTGAAATGTGCATTCTAATGTTTCTATAGCTACCTTAACATGAGGTATTCTCAGACATTTAAAGACAAGCATATCCATAGGTGATCCAATAGGCAACTGTAGGTAATCTTAATATCTATGATCTAAAAGGGTACATTAAAAGTATGTGATTCCACCTATATAAAGAGCTTAATGGTTCTTATAACCTTTTATTTTATAATGTCAAATACTCAAAAATCATATGGCTTAATGTCATGATGGAAATGTCAATTGGTAATTTCTTTAAATTATCTTTAATTATGACATTTAAAGATGGTCCATTATCAATGAGAACACAAGACACATTATAATCATACTAAATGACCAAAATATACAATGTCTTAGTATAGCTATGCCTCTTGACTGAAATCTCTTCATCCAAGAATGAGATGCAATTGCTTGTCATAAAATTGTTAACAATGTGGTCATAGTTGTCTAAAGAAATATTTAGTGAAACTTATGCTTAATTAAGAATGTGAAGTAAGGATCTTTGATAAGATTTAAAGTTCATTAATAGAGAAAAGGTTGAGAGTTTTGTTGGTGTTCAATTAAGCTGCTTATCACACTATGCTTGCTTTGCTTGATTTATTTAAGAAATTCCTATCATCCTTATTAATGACAATTCCTTTGAATTCAGGATCCTACTTACTAAAGGACTCTAACCTCTTAATATTTTATAATGAGATCTCTTCAATTTCATTTAAAGTCATAATAGCTTTTTATTTCTTTTGCTTAAGTTTCTCTATATTCTTTAAAGTATAGCACCTCTCACTTTGGGTCATGCCCCTAACTTCTGTGATGTTAGATGTTGCTGTATATGCTAATTTTGGTGCTTATGCTTAATTTTAGGAATCTATGTGGCAATTGTAGTCTTACTAGATTACATTGCTACTTTGATAATGCAATGTCTACTGAGGGGTTGTAGCCTATGCAATTGATCAAAATATTTTTTGTGGTATTAAATTCCTTTGGCAATAAAACAATAGGCACTTTTGAACCATTACCCTAACTTTTATCATTCCAATATTTAAGGATCTAAAATTCGACTTCGACATTAGCACTACCAAATTTATCAAGGGAATCTGTATTTAAGACCAATGCTTTTAAAGTAAGCATAAGGGCAATGCTTATACAACAAGGCCATCTATGTTACTTAAAAAAAAAAAAGGCCTTTTCCTCTAGGCATTTTAGGACTCTTTATTTATGACAAAAAGTTGTTAGTAATTAATTTTGCAATTACAAGGTAAAGTCATTATCTCTAAGGAAGGTGTTTCAAGATTAAAATTAATCATTGTAGTCTTAAATATTTATTAGTCTAAAGACTCACCACATCTAGTCAGTGGACTTGGCTAGTCAAGCTTATGATTTATGATTATGAAATTCTATATAAAAAAGGCAAGAAAAACATTGTTATAAATGCACTCTTTAGGTTGCCTAGGCATCCCTTTTAAACTTATACTATTTCATTAATCTCTTCTAATCTTTTTTAACATTTACAACAATCACGAACTATTATTGCCTCATTACAACAACTAATCTCATAATTCCTAACTAGTTAATTACATCAATTTCCCTAAAAATGGTAACATGATTAATTGATTTGGAATGGTAAACTAATGTTAGGTAATAATGTAGCTTTAAGAAAGCATGTGATTGCATTATGGCTTGGAGGTGTGCAAAAAGTACATTTAGGAGTAACAATTTTTGTTGAAAAAAAAAACTTTCCTTATATTTCTAAAAGGGGTTAGTTAAGGATGTCAAAAATTTTATTAAGGCTTGTAACACTTATCAAAGGTATAAGTTTGACCAGGTAGCTTTTTTAAGGCTTTTTTTAATCTTTATCTATACCAACAAAGGTTTGGCAAAGTATTTGTATAGATTTTATCATTAGCTTGCCCACATATGGTTTCAAAGGAGGAATTTTGGTAGTGGTAGATTATTTATTTAAATATGCCCATTTTATGTATTTGTCACATTATTATCTAATTCTATAACTTAGGTATTTTTAAACCAAGCTTTTAAGATGTATGACTTGCTTAAAGCTATCTTAAGTGACAATGACCCTATCTTTCTTAGTGTCTTTTGGTAAGAATTGTTCAAGTTATAGGGTATCAAGCTATGTTTTCCTTAGCAAAACCATCCATAAACAAATGGCTAGTCAAAGGTTTTAAACCATTACTTAAAGTCTCACTTATGTTATATTGCCTTTGTAGCTCCTCTTAAATGATGTAATTGGCTACCATTAACTAAATGATGGCATAATAAACACTATCATTCAATTTCTAGTTACACACCCTTTAAAGTTATTTATGATTAACCAACACCTATTCATATTCCCTATTTGTCATAAGATGTAACCGTTTCTCTAGATTAACTAGATATAACTATTACTTCTTTGGATCAACATCACAAATCCAAAAAAGCTATCTTACAAATGCTAAAGTTTCATCTCTCTCAAGCTTAGGAAAGAATGTGTCAATTGACTAATAAGCATCATCTTATAAAGTTGATGATTATGTTTACTTAATATTGTAACCATATCATCGATCTTTAGTGATTAGACAAGCCAACTTAAAGCATGTTTTTTTATTCTGTGGCCCTCTCAAGGTTTTAGTTCTTGTAAGCAAATTACCTTGGAAACCAGAATTACCTCTTGGGTCTAAGATATATGACATATTTCATGTTTCACAATTTAAAAAGTTTATAAGATCAACCCTAGTTGCTATATTTCCTCCTCTATTAATCTTTCCTAATTCGATATTGCCATTTGTTCCAATAGTTATTTTAGATAGGCATATGGTCAAATGAGGCAACAAGATTGAAATGAGAATCAAAAATAGAATTTCTTACTTGAATTTCTATTCAATAACAAAATATACATATATTAATCAAACTAATTCCTTATCCAGGCCTAGAATTATGAAGAAAATATAGAAAGTCATTTAAGAAAAAAATAAATTTAATGGATATATGAAATCAATGGCAACTAATTCTAAAAGATCAAGCATTTAATTTGATTTTTAACATAGTTGGACTAACTACAAGATTTTAGGGATTTGTTAGATTTTTTAACATTCCTTCTCAAAATAAAGAATAGATATCTATTATTCTTAGTTTTATTTATTTTTTTTTTACAAAGAACTTAAATCCCAATTTAAACATAGTCTTATTAAGGATATCTGTTTCATGGAACTTAGTTGAAACATAATATAAATTGATCATCCCATCTTTAATCTTCTCTTTAATAAGGTGATGATCAATCTCCACATGTTTGGTTATATCATAATGGATTGAATTATGAGCTATACTAATTATAGATTTACAATCATTATAAATTTTCATGGGACTAGACCAAGGAATTTGAAGTTTACTCATTAATCTTTTAAGTCAGTGTAATTTACAAATTCCTTAAGAAATACTTTTAAATTTTACTTTAAAGTTGCGTTAAGATACCACTAATTGCTTCTTACTTCTTCATTTAACCATAATACCCCATACCTTAGTATAATAACTAGTAGTAGATCTTATGTCTGTAATCGAGCTAACCTAATTAGCATCCATAGAGCCTTTAATTCCTCTTTGCACATTATTTCAAGACAAAAGCCCTTACCTTA
The DNA here is from genome assembly GCA_021533255.1 of Ceriops tagal. Classification (NCBI taxonomy): domain Eukaryota; kingdom Viridiplantae; phylum Streptophyta; class Magnoliopsida; order Malpighiales; family Rhizophoraceae; genus Ceriops; species Ceriops tagal. The sequence goes on from CM038604.1 coordinate 4,771,153, forward strand.
ATATTCCTTTTAAACACTTAAGAATTTAATTTACAACATTTAAATATCTTTGGGTCAAAGAATGCATACATTGGCTAACCATGTTTACTACAAATGCAATATCAGGTTTAGTAAAAGATAAATAAATGAGCTATCCTACTAATCTTTGATATCACCTTTTATCCACTAGAACATTTCTTTTTGTATTTTTTGCTTTCCAATTATTTTCTAATAAAGTTCCAACTAGCTTATAACCTACCTTTCCAATTTATTTTAAAAGATTTAGGGTATATTTTGTTTGAAAGATAAAAATACCATATCTAATCCTTACTACTTCCATACCTAAGAAATATTGAAAAGCTGTTAAGTCATTAGCTTCAAATTGTACCTTCAAGCATTTCTTGAACTCTCCAATCTCTTAAAGATCATCACCAATTACATTAATTTCATCCATATAAACAATTAGAATTGTTTTTTTTTCCATTATCTATATATTTGGTGAACAAATTGTGATCTACTTGTCCTTGGATGTACCTAAACTCCTTTATGGCCATACTAAATCTCTTGAGCCATGCTCTTAGACATTACTTTAATCTGTAAACTGACCTTTTAGCTCATATACTTTTTTTATTTTTTCTTCAATCTAAAAGCCAAGTAGAATTCTCATGTAAATTTCTTCTTACAATTCCTTATTTAGAAAGACATTTTTTAGATTCATCTTATGTAGTTTCGAATCAAGATTTATAGCTAGAGGCATTAACACTCTAATGGAATTCAATTTGGTGATTGAGGAAGAGGTCTCCTTATAGTTTATGTTAAAGGTTTAGGTGAATCCTTAAGCCACCAATCTAACTTTGTACCTCTTTATGGTTTCATTTGACTTATATTTTATTATAAACACCCATTTACATTTAATAACTTTCTTTTCTTTGGATAACTTAACAATCTCTTATATGTTATTTCTTATTAATGTCTTCATTTCATCTAACATGGTTGTCTTTCAATTTAGATCCTTTAAAGCACTTTAGATATCCTTAGGAATTTCTATACTATTTATCTTTGTAATGAATGCCTTATATTGAGAAGATGACTTTGAATAGGTCAAATGATTAGTAATAAAATGCTAAGTGATGAAGATCTTCTTAGGTCTCACACTAAAAGGGGGAAAGGGTGAATCAGTGTGAGATGCTCACTTTTTACAAATCTTTTTAGATTAACCTTTATGACCTGTTAGAGTTGATGATCGAATGTTTTATCTTTCTCCTTTATATGAGAACAACCATATAGATATCAATCAAACGCAAGTACCAAAGAATACACAAAGATTTTTACGTAGTTTACTCACAATGTGTGAGCTATATCCACAGTGTGATAGGATCACTCCTAAATCCCATAATTTACTCTTGTTATCCAGGGATACAATTATGTTGTGGAAGGATTACTCCTTAACCACTTGTGAAAGGATCACTCCTTAACCACTTACAATGTTCTCTCCATCACTCTAAGGTTTGATCTCTCGATCACTCAAAGGATTAATCTTCCGATCACTCCAAGGGTCTCCCACCCTTTTTCAAGAAATACATAAAACGTTTATGTCAAAATTCTCCTGAGAAAAACCACTCAATGTGCATAAGCTGCTGTTGCAGAAAATGGATCTTTTCTTTCTTCACTATCGATCTTCTCTTTGTAATGCTGATGTCTCCCCTTCATAGGTTCTCTCTTTTGCAGGTTCTCTCCTTTGCAAGTTTACTCGGCTAAAGGATATCTCCGTTATAAGTTCTCTTCGCTACAAGTTATTTTCGCAATAAGTTCTCACCCTTTGTTGCCGATGCTGCCTCGACAAGTTCTCTTCCTTGCTGCTGATGCTACCTTACCTACTGCCGGTGCTACCTCCCCTGCTATCAGGGAAAATTTTCTCCTCTGCTACTGGTGCTGCCTCACCTGCTATCAGAACATGTTTTCTCCTCTACTACTATAAGTTGCCAAACCTGCTATCGAGGCACATTTTCTCCTCTACTGCTGCAAGTTGCCAGACCTACTTTCGGGGCATATTTTCTCCTCTACTACTATAAATTGTCGGAGCTACTGCTGGGGCACGTTTTCTCCTCTGTTGTTGGACTTGCTACCAGGGCATATTTTCTCCTTTACTGCTACAAGCTGCTGGACTTGCTGTCAGGGCATGTTTCCTTCTCTGCTGCTACAAGCTACCAAACCTATTGTCAGGGCACGTTTTCTCCTCTGCTGTTTGTCCTTATTACTATTGCTTACTGTTGGTTGTGCCTACAAGTTGTTAATTTCTCCTTAATTTGCTGTTTACCCTTGCTACTATTGCTGACTTGCTGATTATACCTGCAAGCTATTGGTTTCTCCTTAGTTTGCTGCATACCCTTGCTACTATTGCTTGCTGCTGAAGCTATAATTGCTATTACTAGTTATGTTTACTGCTGCACTTGCTAGTATTGCTGCTATTACTTGTTGTTGGTGCTGCAATCGCTGTTGTTGGTTATACTCGTTGCTACACTTGCTGGTATTGCTATTATTACTGCTAACTACTGCCCCTCTCCTTAAGTAGCTGCTATAACTTATTCTCCCTATGGTTTGGCCAGCTACTACCTTCTTCATTCTTTGGTGTGGCTACCGCACACCTTTTTCTCTAGTTTGGTGTAATTGTTACACACCTTCTCCTCTGGTTTGGTGTGGCTGCTACACACCTTCTTCTCTAGTTTGGTGTGGCCATTACATACCCTCTTCTCTGGTTTAGTATGGCTGCTGCATGCCTTTTCTTCTAGTTTTGTGTGGCTACTACACATCTCCTTTACTGGTTTGGTATGACTGCTGGTTGCTACACCTGGTTCTCCCATTGGTAGGGTTGCCTTCTTCTTGTCCTTTTAGTGTGGCTACCAGTTGTTGCAACTCTCTTTCGGTTGATGTGGCTGCCTCCTTCTTTGGTGGTTGTTGTCATCTCTTCTTTGTTCACCTGCTGCTGCTACTGCACTCTCCTTGGTCGGCTGCTACTTTCCTTGATGACTGCCTTTTTTTCCTTGGCTGATCACTCTCTTCTTTGTTGGTTGCCTCTTTCTTTACCGCTTAACCTCTCTTTGTTGTTCTTTCTCAAAATTTTATAGCCTACACACATCTTGAAAGATGTATAGATGTATTTATAGAACCTTGAGATTAGGGTTACACACTCATCAACGATTAACGTTGATTCCCAAACGTTGCCCTATAATCAACAACTAGATTCGATTCCTAAAATTTAAAGTCAATGGTCAAGGGTCAACAGTCAACCTTGACCCCTAAAATTTAGAGTTAACAATCAACATTGACTCATTGACTTCAGGGTTGACTTGCCATCAATGGTTTTACCTAATGACCTCTTTGTATTTCAATAACATTCATAACATCAAATCAACACATACAATTACATACATTAAATCCAACTTTTAACAATTAAACATAAGTACAACTCCCCCTAAAACAAGCATCTCCCTTTTTGTTTGTACCTGTACCTTTAGCTCCCCTTTTTACTACTCCCTTTTGACAATATCTCCCCCTTTCAAGTTACTCCCCCTTTTGATTAGTATATACTCTTTTTGGATTTATGCAAAATATCTCCCCCTTTGACAACAAATCCAAAGAATAATATAAGAAGGAAGGGGAGAGGGGTTAGAAGCATACATTAGCCTTTAAGGGGTAGCTGAACACATAAATTCAACCTTAACTTCTAGAACATCTCTCTTGATAGAGGTTTAGTGAATATATCTGAATGAATGAGTTCCAATGACTTCTTTATTTGAGTCTTCACATTTTTCTAGGTGCTGCAAATTGCATCTTCCTTTTTTGACAGATGTTGCAAATTGCATCTCTTTCTCTTCTCAACTTGGGTACATCTTTCACAATTTCATTTTTGGACAATTTGTTCAGCCCCGTTTGTCCAAGATGTCCCAATCTCCTATGTCATAACAAATTCTCATCTTTAGTGCTTATATAGCATGTGTTTTTGCTTTAAAAAATTTTGTATAAGTTTTAATTTGATCTTTCTCCCTTAGTAAGAATAGCACCATCACTTAATCTTTTTACCGTACAGTCACTCTTGTCGAAAGAAACTTCATTTCCATCATCACACAATTAGCTAATACTAATAAGATTGTATTTTAATCCTTTAACATAAAGAAAGCATTTCCTTCCATTTTAGCTTTTCTGCACCAATTTTAGCAACACTAATACCTTTAATCTTTAAGACACCATCATTACCAAATCTGACTGTACCTCCATCATATTTTACTACTCCCTTTGAAGTTCCCGACTTCACCCTATGATCTACTAGTTTGTGATACTGAGAGGGGGGGTGAATCAGTATCACCACAATTCGCAAGTATGTAAACAACTTCAACCTCTTTTTAAAAGCAAACTCTTTCTCAGATTCAACTACGGTAGATCTATTGCTACCTACTAATCAAAATAGTCCCCAAAGTCACCTTTCAGACACGTTGCCTAATAGACAATTTGAATGTTCTTGTTTAGGTCTTCTTTTAGGTTATGGGTTGGCTGATACTTTAGCTGCATTCACAACTCAATTCAAAACACAAAAAGTAAAGCAAATTAAGGACACACGAGATTTACGTGGTTCCGTCAACGTGACGTACATCCACGATGGTAGGGACTTTCCCTTACCGAGACTATCCACTATACTTGAGAATTCCAGTTACAATGAATGTCTAAATCCTCTACTCCTTTCACTATTACAATTACTAAGCAAGTACAATACAAAGAGTGTCACTTACTGTGTCTACCCTTCTTCTAGCTTGTCTCGCCTCTATTGAATTGAAAGGCTGCTCCACTACCGCTTAGAAGTTCACCGTAACGCTCTCTAACCTCTCTTGAAGAAATCTGAAAATACGTTGAGTTCTTTCCGATGCTTCGCCGAATTCCTTCTCTAAGTTGTCTCACACAGCTCCTGCTTTCACCGTCTCATAGTCTCACCCGTCTCCTTGTCTCACGGCTCGCCTCACGTTTCTGGTTTGCCGTTCCACGTCTCACGGCCTGCGTCACATTTCTGGTTTGGCATTACACGTCTCACGCACGTTTCTGTTTTGCACCTTTTGCTGGTCACACACCTCACGCACGCTTCTGATTTGGCGTTTCACATCTCACGTACGTTTCTGGTTTGCACGCCTTGCTAGTCACACACCTTACCACCGTTTTTAGTTTGCACTTATCCGTTTCACACCTCCGAACAACTTGGTTTGCTCTCCCGGTGGTCTCTTCTTTCACAGTTTCTCCTCTCTTTCCTTATGGACAGTGTGCTATCTTCTCTCTTACGTGAGTCACACAGTTTTCACCAGCTGTCACACCTCTTTGTCGTGTGTTCTCCCTTGCCATCCAGCCTTGCTTTGGCCGTTCTCCTCCTTGCCTGGCCATCCACCCCTTTGCCGTTGGTTGTGCTTTACTGTGTAGGGTTCTATGGATGTTCACCTTGTTTGGCCATGTAGGTTGGTTGGCTAAATTCTCTTTTGGCCGAATACCCTAGCTTGACGTGTAGCTTGTGTTTAGCCGGTTGTCTCCTTACTTGGACGTCTCTTCTCTTTGGACGTGTCGGATTTTCTCTCCTTCCCCTATTCTGCCGTCGGCTCACTTGGTTGGCCGAATAGGATTTTGTCGTTTTGCTCTTTCAGTCTGTCGTCCTGTCGTCCAGCCCCCTTCAGCCGTCTTGTGTTTTCTCTCCTTTTTTGCCGACGATAAATATTTTTGTCCACCTCTTTTTTTTTTCGGTCGTTCTTGTGTTTTCGCCGTATATGCTTTTTGGTCGTGTTCCCTCTTTTCTGTCGGTTGTATATTTTCACCATCCACCCCTACCTCAGCCGTATCTGTTCTATTTTTCTTTTTGGCCATTTAGGTTTTCTCTTTGCCGTCAGGTCTGTTTTTGCTCTTCCGTATCGTTCTGTCGTCACCCCCCTTTGCCATCCGTTTTTTCTCTATTTGGTTGGCCAGTTGTATAGGTTTTCCGAATGGTTGAATTGCCAACCACCTTTGGTTGAACGGTTGCTTGTGTTTTACCGAGTATTCAATTATGTCGTTCACCCTCTTGTGTTTTGCTGTGTATTCAATTGTGTTGGTCTTACACTAGTTTTGTCTTCCAAGGTCTTTATATACTCTCTTCCATGAAACCCTAATAGGGCTTACATGGCGGATTTACGTTCTTGCCCTTACACAGCGAATTCACTTTCTTGCCCTTCCATGTGGCTTTACCTTCTTGCCCTTCCATATGGATTTACTTTCTTGCCCTTCCATATGGCTTTACTTTCTTACACACTTAAACCTAGTTGACAACAATTACAACCCATACAAGGCTGTGGGAACAACACCTTTTAACATCTTGGAGTCTCCTATCATATGTAAAGAGTAGTCACTGTCTAGGATCTATGACTTTTCTTTCTTGAAAGCTTTTAAAGCTATTTCCACAACCACAATCATTTTTTTTTTCCTCTTCTTCTTCTTTGGCCCAATATGAGAGCATATGTAAGTGTTCTCCTTTTCATTCTTTAGCAAAGCAATAATGTTAAGCAATCCTTAGCAATATGCCAAGCCTTTTCACATCTTCCACAGATTTCTTCCAACAAATTAAATCTGTTTCACAATAGAATATAGCTTATTTTCACCTGAGACTATCTCTTTTCTTGATAGAGTCTCCCCCTAGATCTTACCTCACACTCCTCTTTATTATAGGCCAAGTATTCGAACACGCATTAGCCTTGTGCCCATACTTGCCATAGCTCCAACAAAATCCTTCAAATTTGGATTTTCTTCTTTCACAATGTTCATGTATCCTATCTTCAGCAACTATTATGGTAACCTCCTTTCCATCTTAACTTGGGTTGGTTTTTCTTCTCCATAACACCATTATGCTTGCTTTCAGGTACAAATACATTTTTTTCTTCTTTGCTACCTTCTCATTTGGCTTTTCAATATAGTCAAAGTCTTTCTTTTCCATAAAATGAGGTCTTTATTTGCTTAAACACTCATCCAATTTTTTGTTAGCATCCTTCTTGATAGCATTTGCTAAAGAGGACTCTCCTCTCACTTTCATGGCCTACATAAAGCTTTCTTCATGCTTCCTCAGTTTGAACTCAATCTTGTAGAGCTTGGCTTGCAAAATTAGCACTTCTTGCTCTTGTGCATTCACTTTAGCACTAAGATCTTTATGTATCTTGCCTTGCTCTGCCTTAAGTACGATCAACTCCTCAATTCTCTTCAAGAACTCCTTCTCTTTCACATGGAAATTAGATTCATCAATAGCAGAATTTTCATATAGCTTCTTGAGATGTTTTACCTCTTTTTCTAACTTATTGTTTTTGTATAAACAAGTTCTCAATTCATTCTCAAGTTACTGAACCAACTCATTCCTCTTTTGTTAATTCCTCATCACTTGAAGATTCTAAAACATTATTTACTTTAGCAACCATCACATTCCCTGTAGCATCATCATCGGAATCATCATCAACTTCTTCTTCAGAATCTTCTTAATCCAACTTGCTTAAATAATTTTTTCTTTTGGATTTGAAGAATTGCTTTTCCCCTTTGGCACTTGAATTTCCAACTTTAGAATAGTTAGATTTCTTTGTTCTCTTCCATGGGACCGACTCATCATCATCATCACTATTTGCTTCTCTTCTCATTAGACAGTCCACAGCAAAGTGTCCTATGTCTCCACAGCTAAAGCATTTCAAGGGTAATTTTCCCTTATACTTCCTTTTTCCTTTCCTCATATTATTAGTGATGTATGTCATGACTTTATCCAGTTTAGTATCACCATCTTCTTCTTTAGAGCTGCTATCAGATTCTTCTTCTTTGTCTTTAATTTTTAAGTTCTTCATTGCCTTGAAGATTACCTCCTTCTCTACCTTAGACTTCTTTTCTTTCTTCATTGAGGCTATTCTCATTTCATAAGCCACCAATATGCTATACAAATCATCTAAGTGTAGCCTATCCAAGTCTCTATCTTCTATAGAGGAAACTTCGGCATTGTAAGCTTTCGAAAAGGTTCTAAGTATTTTTCTTACCACAATAACATCGTTAATCTCCTTTATATAGTCTCTAATATAGCACACAATTTTGTTGACTCTTATGAAGAAGGCATCCACAGATTCATCATCATACATCTCTGTTGTTCTCACAACCTTGTATAGGTTGTAATTGTTATCAACTAGGTTTAAGTGTACAAGAAAGTAAAGCCACATGGAAGGGCAAGAAGGTAAAAGCCACATAGAGGGGCAAGAACATAAAAGCCACATTGAAGGGTAAGACAGTAAATTTGCCCCCCTATTAGGGTTTTATGGAGGATTATATAAAGGCCAACATAAGATAAACACAATAGCCATCGTCAGAGATAGGAGAGAAAACGAAAATTGACAAATTAGAGCAAACTAGTGGGAAGAGAGAGAAACCCGACAGCCAAAATAGACGGTCGATGAGGAGACAACACGACAAAGAGGTAGAGAGAGAAACGGACGACACAATCAAGTCAAAAGGGAGAAAATACAGAGACGAATGAAGAGAAAGAGACCATCAGCAAAATAGAGTGGACGGTGAGATAGATCCGGCTAGACGGTGAGAGAGATTCGACTAAATGAAGAGAGAGAGATCGTCGGTAGAATGCGAGAGAAAGAGAGAAAAATTGAGATAGCCATTGAAAGAGAGAGAAAAGAGGTATACAGCCAGAATAGAGGAGTCGACGGGAAGGAGAGAAAAAGAAACCTGACGGCCAACCAAGTGAGCACGGCAAAACACACCACTAGCGAAAGGAGAAAGAAACCCAACGGCCAAACAGGGAAGGAGAGAAAAACCCGTTACAGCCAGAACAGAGGGGTGGACGACTGATGAATAGTGATCAGCAGAAAAGGGAGAAAATCTGATACGGCCAGAGGAGGTGTGAAACAGACAAGGGCAAACGAGAAACGTACGTGAGGCGAGCCGTGAGATAGTGAGATCGTGAGGCAAGGAGACGGGTGAGACCGTGAGACGGTGAAAACAGGAGTTGTGTGAAACAACGTAGAGAAGAAATTCGATGAAGCATTGAAAGAACTCAACATATTTCCAGATTTCTTCAAGAGAGGTTAGAAAGCATTGCGGTGAACTTTTAAGCAGCAGTGGAGTAGCCTTTCAATTCAACAGAAGCAAGACAAGCTAGTAGAAGGGTAAACACAGTCAGTGACACTCTTTATATTGTACTTGCTTAGTAATTGCAATAGTGAAGGAGCAGAGGATTAAAACATCCATTGTAACTGGAATTCTTAAGTATAGTGGATAATCTCGGTAAGGAAGAGTCCCTACCACCGTGGATGTATGTCACGTTGATGGAACCACGTAAATCTCTTGTGTCCTTAATTTGCTTTACGTTCTATGTTTTGAATTGAGTTGTGAACACAGCTAAAGTATCAGCCAACCCATAACCTAACGAAGACCTAAACAAGAACATCTGAATTGTCTATTAGGCAATTTGTCTGAAAGGTGACTTTGAGGACTATTGTGATTAGTAGGTAGCAATAGATCTACCTTAGTTGAGTCTGAGAAAGAATTCGCTTTTAAGAAGAGGTTGAAGTTGTTCACTTACCTGCAAATTGCGAATTGTAGTGATACTGATTCACCCCCCCTCTCAGTATCATAAACTAGTAGATCCTAAGGAGAAGTCAGGAACTTCAATTGGTATCAGAGCACTAGTTCACCAATTTAAAGCTTAATAGCATGGTGTACTAGTTTAAAGGAATCTAGAAGTTTGACTTGTTCAGTATATTGAGAAATGGAAGCCAGTACCAGCACTAGCACCACTTACAACAAGAAGATTCCAATCTTCAATGGAACCAACTACCATATATGAAGAGCAAGAATGCAAGTGATATTTGCAACCATGGGCATAAACGTGGGCAGACTACAAGTTATCATTGTGGAGTTATTTATTATTCTTATAAAAGGTAAACCATCCACTTGAATTTGAAACAAGTTAGAAATGTGTTAATGCTTACTTTAAATGAAACAACCTTATGACATAAAAGATTAGGATATACTCATCATGCTTGTATGTAAAATCTTATTAAAATGAAAATGGTGTAAAACTCACCTAAAATTGTAAAAAAAAAAAAGAAGAAGAAGCCATTTGTAAAGTGTGTCAATAAAGAAAGCAAACTAGACATCTTTTCTTAACAAATTATAATATGTAAGTTGTAGTTGTTGCATAATGACATTTGTGATCTTATAAGTATTAAATCATTCAATGGAAATAGATACTTACAATTATGATTAATTATTATACTAAATGGTGCTGGATTTTTCAACTAAAGTAGAAGTCAAACGCTGTAAGGTTTTTTAAGGATTTTAAAACTTGGATTGAAAATTAATTTGGCTATAAAATCTAAGCTATTAAGTTTGACACTAGAACTAAATATACTTTAGTTTCCCTTAAGCAAATTTGTCAAACAATAGGGATATAACAATTGTTTACACTACCTTACAAGCCTTCCAACAAAATGGAGTGAATGTAAGAACAAAATTATAATAAAAATGTCTACATGCTTACTTTTTCAGAAAGAATGTTAAAAACATTCCATTGTAAAGCTTTAACCACAACTATGTTTCTTTTTATCAAGCTTCTAATTAAAGTCTTGCTTGAAAAGATTTTATATGAAAATTAATTTGAGAAAAAAGTCTTTATACCATATAAGGGTCTTTGGTAGCATCTGTAACACTTATGTTTTAGAAAATAAGACATATAAATTAGACTCTAAAGCATAAATGAATGTATTTATATGTCACATAAACACTTTAACTAGCTATAACATGTATAATCCTTATTCAGGTAAAATTTTTGTTATTAGGAATATTAATTTCTTTAATGAAGAGTTTTAGAACTAGGAAAAGCCAATATTAAGTAACAATAAACAAAAGAATTTGACTTTTTAAATGATAAGCTTATTGATCATACTAGTAAGAGGAATAGGGTCTCTTTTAGACATCTATGAATCCCAGTTGAAAAAGACCTATACAAGATAAAATAATGTAATTGAGAAGAATAAACCTTGAATTCTAGTTAACAAACTAAAAAACAAAAAATCTATAAAGGTCAAATGAGTTTTCAATACAAAATTGAACTTTGATGGATCTATAAATAACTTAAAGGCAATATTAGTGACAAAGGGCTATGTTCAATAGTTTGACATTGATTATTTTGAGATATTTGCACTTGTTGCTATGCTGGATACTAATTAACTACTTGTTGTTATTGTAACTAAGAAAAGTTAGATTGTTCATCCACTTGATGTTTTTGTTTAGTGATTTAAGAGTTTTCTAAAACAAGGATAGGAGAACAAAGTCTACTTGTTGAAAAAGGTCATTTATAGATTGAAACAGATGTTAAGGACATGGTGTGATAAGATTAATGACCATTTGCTAAAGCTTTACTTCAATAAATCTAAGAATAAGGCTACACTGCATATGAAAATAGAAAACGAGGAGCTACTAGTGGTCTCCCTTTATGTTAATAACTTATTGGTTCTTGAAAGCAATTCTCAACTATAAAATAAGGATTATTATATTTGAAATGATTGACTTGCAACAAATTACCTTCTTTCTTGGTTTGGAAGTGTAACTAACCAAAAAAGGAAAATTTGTAACACAAAACAAGTATGCAAGAATAAGTTCTCAAAAAATTTCACATAGCAAATTACAAAGGTTTTAACACACCTTTGTAGTTAGAAGAAAGTTATGGAAAGAAGATGAAGCCCCATTAACATATCCTAATAAATTTAGAAGTTTAATTAGTTGATTGCTCTATTTATCTACATCCAAACTTGACATTATGTAAGTTGTTTGTGTCATATCCAGATACATGTATGAGCCAAGTAAGATTCATCTCAAGGTTATAAAAAGAGTCTAGATATACAAATAGTAATTGGGGAGACTCTTAAGATGATATGAAGAGTACTTCAAAATATGTTTTTACTCTAAGATTAAGAACTTTTCATTATTGTTTAAATAAACAATTAGTTATTGCACAATCAACAGCTGAAACTGAATACCTAATTGTCACTATAGCCATGAAATACGCTATTATATTAAAGAATATGCTAATAGATTTAAGGCAAGCACCAATCGAAGAACAGTTGTTCTTGAGATGTTATCATTATGGGCAGACTTGACACTTTGCTTCTTAGTGCAAAGTGAAACTTGATGATGAAGATGAGGATGGTGATGATGAGCTGAATTCAAAATGGAGAAGACCATCATTCAAATCGAAGAAGTCCAACAAGAAGACTGTCAACCCACAGAAGAAGAAGAGAGGCTCATTCAAGAGTTATGTGAGTCAGATAAAAGAAGTTGATGAGGAGAAAGATGAAGAATCATCAGATGAGCAGGCCTTTATGGCATTAGCTCAAGGTGGTAGTTCAACCTCTGAAGAGGAAGAGCAGGTTGATGAAGAAGAACCAAATCTTGAAGCTGAGTTGGAAGCAGCTTCAAAGGAAATAATCAGAAGGGGTAGAACCATAAAAAGGTTGGAGGCTCACATAAAACAAGTTGAAGCAAAGTCTGAGGAAGCTGAAAGTCAAAAGGATGAAATAAGGGTTGAACATATTGACTTGAAGAGAAGATTTGAAGAATAGATCAAAATATGTGAAGACCTTACAATAGAACTTGGCTCAAGGACTTCAACAATTGAAGAAATGGAGATAGAGTTGCTGAGACTTCAGCAACTACTCAAAAAGAGTGAAAAGAACTTGCAAAAGTTTGAAATGGTAGGAGAAACAAGCTCTGCAAAAGAAAAAAAGAATGAGACTTTGCCACAGAAGTTGAAAGAGAAGGCGGTGACTCAAGAGAAGATAATTGAAGAAGAGAAGACAGTTATCAAACCAAAGCCAGGGCCAAAAATGACGTATGTGGTTAAAGAGCAGCAGCCTATAGCTGCTACATCTTAGAAAGAAAAGAAAGTCAGCCAGCAAAGGACTACAACTGAACAGAAGAAGGAAAATAAGGTGACTGAAATGAAAGTCACACAAGCAAAGAAGCTAGCCACTTTGCCTACACAGCAAGTGATGAACAAAAGAAAACAAGCTGTGATCAGACCCAAGAAGAGGCAGTTTCAAGGTCATTGCCTTTATTGTGGAGTTTGGGGTCATAAGGTGAGTAACTGCTGGTGGAGAAGGCTAGTGTATGTCTCCAACTTGAGAAGATACAACGCTACATACAAGGGGAGACAATACAAAACTCAGAGGAGAACACCTGTCGTGAGTTCTTGCACATACTGTAAAAGGCAAGGACACACTAATGAGGATTGATGGTGGAAGCCCAAACCAGTAGCTTTAAAGAACAAATTTGCTATATTGGCTATTGTCACGGGGCCATTACCCTCTCCCCAAAAGGCTAACCTACTAGGGTGTGCAGCGCCCATGTTTATAAGGCCCAAGGATCCCCTTCTCCTTTCCGATGTGGGACTTCGTCACATTCTCCCCCATCGAATCCATCGATGTCCTCGTCGTAGACCGGGGCCCCCCTGCCTGCTCCCCCTACTCTCGAGCCTAAAGCGCTTGGCGATGGACATCAGATTAGGGATGGGCCGACTCTGATACCACTTGCCACGGGGCCATTACCCTCTCCCCAAAAGGCTAACTTATTGGGGTGTACAGCGCCCACGTTTATAAGGCCCAAGGATCCCTTTCTCCTTTCCGATGTGGGACTTTGTCACATTCTCCCCCATCGAATCCGTGGACATCCTCGTCGTAGACTGGGCCCCCC
>CM038604.1:4785010-4803777 GCA_021533255.1 Ceriops tagal
AGAAAAAAAAAAGAAGAGGAAAAAGAAAGAAAGAAGAACAAAAGAAAGAAAACATCAAATTCAAGTTATTGATAAGGCTAACCGTCTGGTCATATTGACCACAATAATAATAAAGTTTTCTTGCTCAACTCCAATTCTACCATCTTTTTTCCTATTTTATTGCCCCAGTTTGTCCTCTAGGTTATACTACCCTTATCCTAATTTTGTGATTTTAGTTCATTAAATCCGTTTCTCTTGACATCCTTTTTCGTTTTTGATTCCTTGTTCTCCAATTTGTTCAATTCTACGCCATTTATCTTATTCTGTTCAAAATTAATACCCTTGATTTACGTTGTTTAGTTCTTTATAGAGAGCTGAAAGGGAAAATCCAAGTGGTAAAAGGTAAAAGTGAAAGTTCATATAAAGAAAAGGCCATAAAGAGTGTAAACACGAGGGAGTGTGACACCATCTTTTGAGTGACACACGTGAGAGAGTGTTCTGTGAGGTATCCTATTTGTTTTATGCAGAAGTAATACTATGACATCCAAAGACAAAGGTGCAACTCATAAGGGAGCTGGTGATGTGTCCTTCATGATCAAAGCTATGCAACAACAATTTGAGCGGATGAATACCAGATTTGATGATATAAGGGAGAGGATGGAGGAGCAAGCTAATACAATAACAGAGTTGCAAAGGAGACATGGGGAATATGAGGCTTTTAAAGCAAGAAGGTAGTTAAGACATGTCTATGACCATGAAGATGATGTAGAAGATAATGAATTTGACGATCAAATTACGATGGTTAGAACTATTAACAATAGAAGTGATCAAAGAGAATTTGGGAGGTAAGGCACCTACGACCATAATTTAGGCAGCATTAAAATGACAATTCCTCCATTCCAAGGTAAGAATGATCTTGGTACATACCTAGAATGGGAGAAGAAGGTTGAATTGGTTTTTGACTGCCACAACTATTTCGAGGAGAAAAAGGTAAAGTTTAATGCAGTTGAATTTACTGATTATGCTATTATTTGGTGGGATCAACTTGTTTTGACTAGGAGAAGGAACCATGAGCGGCCTATTGATACATTGGAGGAGATGAAGGCTATCATGAGGAGGAGGTTTGTCCTTAATCACTATTACAGGGAGTTGTACCAAAGGCTACAAGGGCTCACTCAGGGCACCAAAAGTGTAGAGGACTACCACAAGGAGATGGAGATTACCATGATTAGGGCAAATGTAGAAGAAGATAAAGAGGCAACCATGGCTCAATTTTTGCAAGGGCTAAATAGGGACATAGCAAACGTGGTTGAATTGCAACACTATGTGAAATTAGAAGACATGGTGCACATGGCAATGAAAGTTAAAAGGCAACTTCAACAAAAGGGCTCCACACGATTTGGGCAGAATTCGAGTTCTACCTCATCTTTGAAGCCAAATTGGAATAAAAGGGACGAGATGGCCAATTACAAGTCCAAAGCCAAGCTATCCAAGCACAAGAATGTCGGTTCTAGCAAGGAGACAGGTAAATTTGAACCCCAACCGAGTAGAAATAGAGATGTTAAATGTTTTAATTATTTGGGCAGGGGTTACATTACATCTCAATGTCCAAATAAGTGTGCAATGATCCTGAGAAGTAACGGTAATGTTGAAACTGAAAGTGAATCGGATGATGATTCTGTGCCATCATCAGAGGGTAAAAATGATGGAGAGGAGTATCCAGTTAACAGAGTAGCTCTCGTTACAAGGCGAGCATTGAATGTGCAAGTAAAGGAAGAAAATGAGGTGCAACGAGATAACATCTTTCAGACAAGGTGTCTCATCAAAGATAAGGTATGTAGTATGATTATTAATGGTGGGAGTTGCACTAACGTTGCTAGTACAACTATGGTTGAAAAGCTGGATTTACCTACTATGGAGCATCCTAGACCATATAAGCTTCAGTGGTTGAATGAGAGTGGTGAAGTGAAGGTAAATAAGCAAGTGCTCGTATCATTTTCTATCGGAAGGTACCATGATAAAGTTTTATGTGATGTTGTACCTATGTATGCGGGACATATTCTATTAGGAAGACCATGGCAATTTGACAGACGAGTTATGCATGATGGCTTCAAGAATCGATATTCCTTTGTAATGAATGAAAAACCCATCACTCTTGTACCATTATCACCTCAACAAGCTTATGAGGATTACTTAAGGATTAAGAATCAGAGTGAACAAAAAAGAGAGAGTGATAAAAAAGAAAAGAGAGGAGAAAACATAAGGACACAATAGAAAAAGAAGAAAAAAGAAAGCCTCTATGCAAAAGAAAGTGATGTCAAAAGAGCATTCTATGCCAAACAGCCTATTATCGTACTTTTGTACAAAGAGACTTATTTTAACACTAACAAGTTTGACCCATCTTTGCCTATTGTTGTTGTTGCTCTATTGCAGCAATTTCAAGATGTATTCCCTGACGATGTCTCAAGTGGATTGCCACCTAATAGAGGAATTAAGCATCAAATTGATTTCATCCCAGGTGCATCCATCCCTAACCGACCAGCATATAAGAGTAATCTTGAGGAGACAAAGAAGCTTTAAAGGCAGGTTGAAGAGCTCATGTCCAAAGGATATGTAAGGGAAAGCATGAGTCCATGTATTGTTCCTGTCCTACTTGTACCCAAAAAAGATGGGACTTAAAGGATGAAGTTCCCGACTTCTCCCTAAGATCTACTAGTTTGTGATACTAAGAGCGGGGGTGAATCAGTATCACCACAAATCGCAATTTGCAGGTAAGTGAACAACTTTAACCTCTTCTTAAAAGCAAACTCTTTCTTAGACTCAACTAAGGTAGATCTATTGCTACCTACTAATCACAATAGTCCCCAAAGTTACCTTTTAGACACCTTGCCTAATAGACAATACGGATGTTCTTGTTTAGGTCTTCCTTAGGTTATGGGTTGGCTGATACTTTAGCTGCGTTCACAACTCAATTCAAAACACAGAACATAAAGCAAATTAAGGACACATGAGATTTACGTGGTTCCGTCAACGTGACGTACATCCACGGTGGTAGGGACTCTCCTTCTACCGAGACTATCCACTATACTTGTGAATACAGGTTACAATGGATGTCTTTAATTCTCTGCTCTTTTCACTATTGCAATTACTAAGCAAGTACAATACAAAGAGTGTCACTTACTGTGTCTACCCTTCTTCTATCTTGTCTTGCCTCTGTTGAATTGAAAGGCTGCTTCACTGCTGCTTAAAAGTTCACCGCAACGCTTTCTAACCTCTCTTGAATAAGTCTGAAAATACGTTGAGTTCTTTCAATGCTTCGTCGAATTTCTCTTTACGTTGTTTCACACAACTCCTGCTTTCACCGTCTCACTATCTTCCCTGTCTCCTTGTCTCACGATCTCACTATCTCACGGATCGCCTGTCCGTTTCTCTCTCTCTTGTTGTCCAGTCAGATTTCTCTCTCTTACCGCCAAATTTCTCTCTCTTCTCACTGAATTTC
The DNA here is from genome assembly GCA_021533255.1 of Ceriops tagal. Taxonomy (NCBI): domain Eukaryota; kingdom Viridiplantae; phylum Streptophyta; class Magnoliopsida; order Malpighiales; family Rhizophoraceae; genus Ceriops; species Ceriops tagal. Next base: position 4,788,489 of record CM038604.1, read on the forward strand.
ACTCTCTTCATCGGATTTCACTTTTCCATTCACCGTCGGGTTTCTCTCTCTTCCTGCTGGTCTGCTCCGATTTGGCCATCAGGTTTTTCTCTTTTCCCGATCTAGCCGTATAGGTCTTTGCCGTCCAGTCATGTCAAGTTTCTCACTCCGATGGACTGGTTTTTCACTCTCTCGTTACCTTCCTCAGCCGCCTTTCGGCCGTCTTACATTCAACATTCAGCTCCCCTTCGGCTGCCTCCTTCTCTCTCAACGTATTTGCCGTTTTTGCTCGATTTTCCGACCGTCGATGGCTGCGTTTTCTTCTCCTTCCCATCGACAGCTGCTCAATTGTTTCGGCCATCCACCTTTGTTCTTCGTTCAGCCCGGCCGTCAACCATCTCTCCTTCCCGTCGATGGCTACCGTTTTCTCTCTCTCTTCCAAGTGTTTGATAGTTTCTCTCTCTAGGTTTTGCCCTGCTGGATACACTGTTCAATTTCCGACAACACTATTCAATTCCGACGAAACTATTTACTACAGCTACTCTTTTCTTTTGCAGGTGGTGTTCTTCTGTGTAGGGTTTGGTGTTCTCTTTGGTTGGTCGGTTGTCTAGGTTTTGCTGAATGCTCAATATTGCCGACACCCTATTCTTTGTCTTCCAAGACCTTTATATATCTCTTCCATGAAACCCTAATAGGGCTTATGCAGCAGATTTACTTTCTTACCCCTCCATACAGATTTACATTCTTGCCCTTCCATGCAGATTTACCTTCTTACCCTTCCATATGGCTTTACTTTCTTACACACTTAAACCTAGTTGATAATAATTACAACTCATACAAGGTTGTGGGAACAACAAAGGATGTGTGTTGATTGTCGAGCAATCAATAAAATCACTATAAAGTATTGTCACCCTATACCTAGATTAGATGACATGTTGGATGAATTGCATAGGTCATATGTCTTTTCTAAGACTGATTTGAAAAGTGGATATCATCAAATTAGGATGAGAGAGGGAGATAAGTAGAAAACAGCTTTCAAAACTAAGTATGGGTTGTATGAGTGGCTTGTTATGCCATTTGGTCTCACTAATGCACCAAGCACTTTTATTCGACTAATGAATCATGTTTTGCGTGCATTCATTGGTAAATTTATAGTTGTGTATTTTGATGATATTTTGGTCTATAGTAAAACCCTAGAAGATCATCTTGATTATTTACATTCTATTGTAAGTGTTTTACATTCTGAGAAATTGTATGCTAACTTACATAAATGTTCCTTTTGTAATAATTAAATCACATTTCTTAGCTATATTGTCAGTGCTAAAGGTGTTGAGGTTGACGAGGAAAAAGTTAAGGCAATTTGTGATTGGCCTACACCTAAGTCAACTAGTGACATACGTAGCTTTCATGGTCTAGCTAGTTTCTATAGACGCTTTGTTAAAGACTTTAGCACTATTGTCGCACCACTCACTAAGCTTATCAAAAAGAACATGAGTTTTAAGTGGGGTAGTGACCAAGACAAGGCTTTTAATTGCATCAAGGAAAAATTAAGTTCTGCACCCTTACTTGCTTTACCTGACTTTGCAAAAGCTTTCGAGATTAAGTGTGATGCTTCATGTATTGGCATTGGAGCTGTTTTGATGCAGGAAAGGTGCCCAATTGCTTACTTTAATGAAAAGCTAAGTGGAGTAAACCTTAATTATCCTACTTATGATAAAGAGATGTATGCATTGGTATGGGCTTTGGAGACATGGCAACATTACCTTTGGCCCAAGGAGTTTGTCATCCATATTGACCATGAATCTTTGAAGCACTTGAAGGGACAAGGAAAGTTGAACAAAAGACATGCTAAGTGGGTTGAATTCATTGAGACCTTTCCCTACATCATCCAATATAAACAAGGTAAGGAGTTTATCATCCATACTGACCATGAATCCTTAATGTGGTAGCTAATGCATTATCTCACAGGTATGTCCTTATCTCTACACTTACTGTAAACTTATTAGGATTTGAACATATTAAGGATTTATATATGAATGATCATGACTTTGTTAATGTGTATGGAGCATGTGAGGCGTCAGCATTTAAGAAGTTTTATAGGCATAAGGGTTTTTTATTTAGGGAAAATCATTTATGCATGCCTATGAGTTCTTTAAGGGAGTTGGTTGTAAGAGAAGCTCATGAGGGTGGTCTAATGGGTCATTTCGGAGTTAGGAAAACCCTAGATGTCCTAAATGAACATTTCTTTTGGCCACGAATGAAACGAGATGTTAAGAGGATATGTGTGAAATGAATAACATGCAAACAAGCTAAATCTAGAGTTTTACCTCATGGCTTGTATACCCTTTTACCCATACCTAACCATCCCTGGGTTGATTTATCTATGGACTTTGTACTAGGATTGCCATGAACAAAAAGGGGTAGGGATTCTGTATTTGTTGTTATTGATAGATTTTCAAAGATGGCACACTTCATCCCATGTCATAAAACTGATGATGCCAACAACGTGGCTAACTAATTCTTTAGAGAAGTAGTACATTTACATGGCATGCCACAAAGCATTGTTTCAGACCGAGATACAAAGTTCTTAAGCTACTTCTGGACGACTTTGTGGGGTAAGTTAGGCACAAAGCTATTGTTTTCAACTACTTGTCATCCACAAACTGATGGGCAGACTGAGGTAATTAATCGAACTCTTTCTACTCTTTTGCGTGCTATTATTCGAACAAATTTGAAAACATTTGAAAATTGTTTACCACATGTCGAGTTTGCGTATAATAGGAGTGTTCATTCTACTACTAGTTACTTTCCATTTGAAATCGTATATGGTTTTAATCCATTGACTCCTTTGGATTTGGTACCTATACCTGTCAATGAGTATGTCAGCTTAGATGAGGAACGCAAGGCTGACATGATAAAAAAATTGCATGAGAAGGTGCGACAACATATTGAAAAACGAATTGAGCAACACACATCCCATGTCAATAAGGGACGAAAGAAGGTGACCTAATGATTAGGTTTGGGTGCATATGTGCAAGGAACAGTTCCCAGCACAAAGGCGTTTGAAGCTATAACCTAGAGAAGATGGTCCTTTTCAAGTTGTAGCCCGAATTAATGACAATGCTTATAAGTTGGACCTTCCTGGTGAGTATAATGTGAGTGCAACATTTAACGTTTCTGATCTTTCCCCTTTTGATGTAGGTGATGATTCGGGGACGAATCCTTTTGAGGAGAGGGGGAATGATGAGAACCATAAAGATGATGGGTGGAAGGCTTTAATGGTTGCAAGAGGTCCATTGCACATTTCAAAAGGCCCAATAACACGAGCTAAAGCCAAAAAGATTAAAGAAGCACTAAATGGGCTTATTCAGGACATTCAGGCCAACTAAGTTTCAAATGGTGCGAATTCAAGTTTAACAAAAAGTCCAGGCCTAATTAATATAATTAGAATACTTAATAGGTCAGAATAAGTAATAGCATTTCCTCCTAAATAGGAGTTTATTATCTATGTTGGAATTTGTCCATATTTAGGAATTCCTCCAAAATAAGGATTTGTCCTAAGTAGGAATTTGTGCCTCTTTAGGATTGCTATCTTAGCCTATAAATAGGCACCCCTTGTAAGCTCTGGAAAATCAGACAACTTTGAGTGAAATAGAAAGCAAGGGTTTTTCTCTCTCGGTTCTTTTAAGGACTAAAGAACTTATCAAGAGGTACTTCTTCTTGTAGCATTCCAATCGACTTATCACTCCCAATTCCTTTCTTTTCTAAAGTGTAGCATCCATATCCTTCTTAAATACCTTAGATTCGTGTTCCTTCAAAGGGTGGGTCTAGAGTTTGTGATATTAAACTCTGGTTTAGCTTTCCTGGTTGTTCTTTGATTCCTTGTGTGCGTTGGGTCCCTAACCCCATCTTTTTTGGGGTTTTCCGCATCAATATGTCTCCAACTTGATAAGATACGACATTACATACAAGGAGAGATAATACAAAACTCAGAGGAGAACACCTATCATGAATTTTTGCACATATTGTAAAAGGCAAGGACACACTGACGAGAATTGTTGGTGGAAGCCCAAACCAGTAGCTTCAAAGAACAAGTTTGCTATATTGGTAGACTTGGAACAGTGTGAAAGGTGTGGATAGGATGGCTATAATGCCAAGAGATGCATGACACTTCTCCCTGAGCAAGAGAAGGCACTCAATGACACAGTAAAAACAAGCGGTGCAGTCAAAGTTGAGAAAAAAGAGAAAGCTATCTTTCAGCCAATTCAAAAGAAGGAATATAGAGCAAAAAGGGAGGTGGCTAATATAGCTGAAATTGCACTAAAGGCTGATTGCAAGGATAAGCAGTGGATCCTTAATAGTGGATGCACTTCACACATGACGGGAGACAAGAGTAAATTATCAAAGCTAAATAAATTAAGAGAAGGCAAAGTCAAGTTTGGCAATGATGATTCATTCAACATCAGTGGTCAGGGATCAGTGAATATTGGAAAAGGAAAGCTGAAAGATGTTTTGCACATTGAAGGACTTAGATATAATCTAGCATCTGTTAGCCAACTATGCAACAACGACCACAAAGTGATATTCACAAAAACAGGTTGTCAGGTAAAGAGTAAAGAAGGCAATACTATTGCAGCCGGGAAAAGAACAGCTGGAAATTTATATGTGATTGATAAGGACAAGATAAGTAGCTATTTACTCACCAAAGAAGAAGAAAATCAACTCTAGCATAGGAGGCTGGGATACTTATCACAGAAGAACATGAGGAAGCTGACCACTACTCATGCAATCAGAGACATTCCCGACCTTAGGAGAGAGAGAGAGAGAGTATGTTTGCTCAACATGCTCTAAAGGAAAACATGCCAAAAAGCAGTACAAGACCAAAGAGTTCAGTTCTGAAGCAGTGCTTGACATTGTGCATACTGATTTGTGTGGACCGATGAGGACAAAAGGGTTGAAAGGTGAGAGGTACTTCATTTTGTTTGTTGATGATTATTCGAGAAGGACTTGCCTCATGCATCTCAAACACAAGTCAGAAGTTTTAAATTGCTTCAAGAGATAAAGAAGATTGGCTGAAAATGAGAGTAGAAGGAAGATCAAAGTATTGAGGTCAGATCAAGGCACTAAATTTACAAATAAAGCTTTTGAAGATTATCTTGAGAAGCATGAAATTCATCATCAAATGGCAGCAGTAAGAACACTTCAACAAAACAAGGTGGTAGAGAGGAAAAATAGAGCTATGGTTGAAATGGTGAAAACTCTATTGCTGGAATCCAAGTTTCACACAAGATTTTGGACAGAAGCAACATTTATAGCCGTGCATCTACTAAATAAAGTATTACTAAGGCCCAATACTGATAAAACTCCATATGAGCTATGGAGTGGGAAGAACACAATAGCCAAGTATCTCAGAGTCTTTGGTAGCCCATGTTTTGTGAAGAACAAGAAGCAATACTTGGGAAAATTCAACACTAGGTCTAATGAAGGCATCTTTATGGGATACTCAGAAAAGACAAAAATTTACAGAGTTTTCCTACATAAGCTGGGAAAAGTGATCACTTCCAGTGATGTGAGAATAGATAAGAACTGGAAAACAATACAGAATGGAGAAGCTGAGGACAATGAAGAAGATGACTTCAATGTAGATGAAGAATTAGACCAACCTGAAGAAAAAGAACAAGAAGTAAGTTCAGACTCGGAGAAGAGTGAGTCTGAAGATGAAGAAAAAGATCCTCTTACAACTAAAACGGTGCAAGGAAGAAGGATAAAGAAAACATGGACCAGTGCTCATCAAGGAGATCAGATCATAGGTGACCCATCAGCAAGAGTTACAACAAGAAGAAGAATTATGGGAGCTACTGCTTTACTCTCACAAGTTGAACCTAAATCTATTTAAGAGGCTATTCAAGACAAAGCCTAGGTCAATGCTATCAATGAGGAGCTAGATCAAATTGAGAAGAATGATACATAGGAGCTGGTTCCAAGGCCTACTAATAAGAATGTCATAAGAACAAAATGGGTGTTTAGGAATAAACACAATGAAGATGGCAAGGTGATGAGGAACAAGGTCAGGCTGGTTTACAAAGGCTACACTTAGATAGAAGGGGTAGATGTTAATGAAACTTTTGTACTAGTAGTAAGGTTAGAAACTATCAAAATGTTCTTAACTTTGGCAGCACACAAGAGGTATAAAGTTTATCAGATGGATGTGAAATCCGTCTTTTTGAATGGGCTCCTGAAAGAAGAAGTGTATATTGAACAACCCGATGGAGTACAAATCAGTGAGGATGAGACACATGTGTGCAAGCTAAAGAAAGCCTTATATGGTCTTAAGCAAGCTCCAAAAGCATGGTACAGTAGGTTGAATGCGTACTTGAGAAGGTTGAACTTCAGAAGAGGAACGGTTGATAATAACCTGTATATGTTCAACTCAGAGAAAGGCCATCTGATAACCATAGTATATGTAGATGACATCATCCTTGGAGGGGATCACTCTAAGCTATGTCAAGATTTTGCACAGAAGATAAGTGAGGAATTTGAGATGTCATTGATTGGAGAAATGACATACTTTCTTAGATTACAGATAAAGCAGTGTGAAAAAGGTATCTTTGTTTCTCAGACGAAATATGCCAAAGAGATGCTGAAAATGTTTGGCATAGAGGATAATAGACCTGTCAGTACCCCTATGACAGTAGGCTGCAAGTTAACAAAAGATCAGGAGGGAAGGAGTACAAGCCCTACAGAGTACAAGAAGATGATAGGGAGCCTTTTGTACCTTACAGCATCAAGGCCTGATCTTATGCAAGCTATGTGCACTGCTAGCAGATTCCAAGCTGATCCTAAGGAGTCTCATGTGTTGGCAGTGAAAAGAATCCTAAGGTACCTCAAAGGAACACTGGAAATGGGTTTGTGGTATCCAACCATGGATTCTGTTAAACTACGAGCATACACTGATGCAGACTGAGCAGGAAGTATAGATGATAGAAAATCAACCAGCAGCTGCAGCTTCTACTTGGGTTCAAAGTGTGTTGGATGGTTAAGTAGAAAGCAAAACAGTGTTGCTTTAAGCACAACTGAGGCTGAGTATATGGCTACTTGTGCAGCATGTACACAGGTGATATGAATGCTAAGATAATTGGCAGACTTGGGTGTTGAAGTGAAGTTACCAGTGAGTGTACTTTGTGATAATCAAAGCGTTATTGATCTCAGCAAGAATCCGGTTCAACATTCGAAGAGCAAGCATATTGACATCCAGTATCACTTCATCAAAGATCAAGTGGAACAGGATACAATTCAATTGGAGTATATTGGCACTAAAGATCAAATTTCAGATATTCTAACTAAACCTCTGTCCACAGAGCTATTTGAAAAGCACAGATTTGAGTCTATCTGTGCAAATGCCTCCTCAAGCCTGAAGTTCAAGTGAATCCTCCATCTCTACTTTACGAGTTTTTCAGATTTGTAATTGGTTGGCAAAAGGGGAGAGAGGCAACAGTGCAGGGGGAGCTGTTAAGAAAGGGGAAGTGCATATTTAGGGGGAGTTGAAACTGATGCATAATGACTTTTGTTATGAGTGTTGCCAACAATTACAAAGGGGGAGATTGTTGTTCCCATAGCCTCATATAGGTTGTAATTGTTGTCAACTAAGTTTAAGTGTGCAAAAAAGTAAAGTCATATGGAAGGACAAGAAGGTAAAAGCCACATAAAGGGGCAAGAACGTAAAAGCCATATGGAGGGGCAAGAACGTAAAACCCTATTAGGGTTTTATGGAGGAGTATATAAAGGCCAATATAAGAGAAGCACAGTAGCCGTCGTCGGAGATAGGAGAGAAAACAAAAATTGAGCAAATCGAAGCAGACCGACAGGAAGAGAGAGAAACTCAACGGCCAAAACAGACGGTCGGTGAGGAGACAACACAGCAAAGAGGTAGAGAGAGAAACGAACGACATAATCGGGTCGAAAGGGAGAAAATACAGAGACGGACAAAGAGAGAGAGACCGTCAGCAAAATAAAGTGGACAGTGAGATAGATCTGGCTGGACGGTGAGAGAGATTCAGCTAGACGAAGAGAGAGAGACCGTCAGCAGAACATAAGAAAAAGAATGAAAAATTGAGACAACCGTTGGAAGAGAGAGAAAAGAGGTATACGGCCAGAACAGAGGAGTCAACGAGAAGGAGAGAAAAAGAAACCCGACGGCCAACCAAGTGAGCACGGTAAAACACACCACCGGCGGAAGGAGAGAAAAACCCGACGGCCAAACAGGGAAGGAGAGAAAAACCCATTACAGCCAGAATAGAAGGGTGGCCAGCCGATGAATAGTGACCGACAAAAAAGGGAGAAAATCTGATACGGCCAAAGGAGGTGTGAAACGGACAAGGGCAAACCAGAAACGTACTTGAGGCGAGCCGTGAGATAGTGAGATCGTGAGGCAAGGAGACGGGTGAGACCGTGAGACAGTGAAAGCAGGAGTTGTGTGAGACAATGTAGAGAAGAAATTTGGCGAAGCATTGAAAGAACTCAACGTATTTCCAGATTTCTTCAAGAGAGGTTAGAGAGCGTTGCGGTGAACTTTTAAGCGGTAGTGGAGCAGCCTTTTAATTCAACAGAGGCAAGACAAGATAAAAGAAGGGTAGACACAGTAAGTGACACTCTTTGTATTGTACTAGCTTAGTAATTGCAATAGTGAAAAGAGCAGAGGATTAAGACATCCATTGTAACTGGAATTCTTAAGTATAGTGGATAGTCTCAGTAAATAAGAGTCCCTACCACTGTGGATGTACGTCACGTTGACGGAACCACGTAAATCTCGTGTGTCCTTAATTTGCTTTACGTTCTGTGTTTTGAATTGAGTTGTGAACGCAGCTAAAGTATCAGCCAACCCATAACCTAACGAAGACCTAAATAAGAACATCCGAATTGTCTATTAGGCAAGGTGTTTGAAAGGTGACTTTGGGGACTATTGTGATTAGTAGATAGCAATAGATCTACCTTAGTCGAGTTTGAAAAAGAGTTCGCTTTTAAGAAGAGGTTGAAGTTGTTCACTTACCTGCAAATTGCGAATTGTGGTGATACTGATTCACCCCCCTCTCAGTATCACAAACTAGTAGATCCTAGGGAAAAGTCAGGAACTTCAATCTTTATGTCTTCAAATCTACTCCTCCAAATTTATAGCTTGGCTTCCTTCACAACCTTGTCTTTTTAAATAAATGTTCTTCAATTTGTCCCAAATTTGTTTAGCTGTGTTGTACCCTATCACTTTGGTGATTTCTTTGTCTAATAAGGAGGCATATAAGGCATTTCTCACCTTTCCATCACACTCTAAATTCTTCTTATCAATAGGCATCATAACATCACCTTTAGCAATAGGGACAAAGCCACTAACAGCAGATTCAAAAACATCTAGACCAAGTATCATCAGATATAAGAATATTGTATTCTTCCATAACTAATAATTCTGCCTATCAAAAGTGGGAATGTCTTTACTATTAATACTATTCATCCTATCTATAATATCAATCAACAATAGAGATAAAAATTTACAGCAGCAACAAACAACTTCAGATCAAAGCAAGCAAAATAGATCAATAGAGGGAACTTGGCTCTTATACCACTTGATAAGGACCTTCTTAGGTCTCACACTGAGAGAGGGAGGTGGTGAATCAGTGTAAGATGCTCGCTTTTTACAAATCTTTCCGGATTAACCTCTGTGACTTATTAGAGTCGATGATCTAATGTTTTATCTTTCTTCTTTATATGAGAGCGGCCATACGAATATCAATCAAATGCAAGCACCAAAGAACACACAGAGATTTTTACATGGTTCACCTACAATATGTGAGCTACATCTACGGTGTGATAAGATCACTCCTAAATCACACAATCCACTCTTGTTATCAAGGGATACAATTATGTTGTGGAAGGATCACTCCTTAACCACTTACAATGATCTCTTGATCTCTTGACGAGTTAATCTCCTAATCTCCTAATCACTTTAAGGTTTGATCTCCCAATCACTAGATAAGTTAATCTTTCTATCACTCAAAGGACTAATCTCCCAATCACTCTAAGGATTTCCCACCCTTTTTCAAGAGATATATAAAGCGTTTATGTCAAAACTTCCCTCAGAAAGATCACTCAATATGCGTAGGCTACTGTTGCAAAAAATGAATCTTCTTTTTCCTCACTGTCAATCTTTGCTCAAGCTATGCTGATCTCTTCTCTACAGGTTCTCTATACTGCTGCTACTGTCCTTCCTTTGCAGGTTTTCTCTTCTGTAGATTCTCTCCTCTACAGGTTCATTCGGTTACAGGATATCTCTGTCATTGGTTCTTTTCGCTATAGGTTATTTTCGATGCAGGTTCTTTCCCTCTACTTTTGGTGCTGCCTCCCTTGCTACCTTGGTATGTTCTCTTCCCTACTGCCGATGCTACCTCACCTGTTGCCTCCCCTACTACCGAGGCAAGTTTTCTCCTCTGCTGTTGGTGCTATCAAGGCACGTTTTCTCCTTTGCTGCTGCAAGCTACCAAACCTGTTGTCGGGGCATGTTTCCTTCTCTACTGCTACAAGCTGCCAGACCTACTATCGAGGCACATTTTCTCCTCTACTACTGGACTTACAGTCGAGGCACGTATTCTTCCCTAGTGCTGCAAGCTACTGGACTTGCCACCAGGGTATGTTTTCTTCCCTACTGCTGCAAGCTACTGAACTTGTTGCAGGTCATGCCTGTACCTACTGGTTATGCCTGCACTTGCTACTTGTTGCTGGTTATGCCTATTGATGGTTGTACCTACAAGCTACTGGTTTCTCCTTAGTTTACTACTTACCCTTACTGTTATTACTTGCTACTAGTTATGCCTACAAGCTACCGGTTTCTTCTTAGTTTGCTATCTGCCCTTGCTGCTATTGCTTACTGCTAGTTGTGCCTACAAGCTACTAGTTTCTCCTTGGTTTGTTGTCTGCCCTTGCTACTATTGCTTGCTACTGGTGCTATAATTACTGTTGCTAGTTATATTTGCTACTACACTTGCTGGTATTGCTATTATTACTACCAACTACTACCCTTCTCCTTGACTGGCTGCTACAACTTCTTCCCTCTTTGATTTGGCCAACTGCTACCTCCTTCTTTCTTTGGTGTGGCTGTTGTACACCTTTTTCTCTGGTTTGGTGTAGCTATTACATGCCTTCTCCTCTAGTTTGGTGTAACTGCTACATGTCATCTTCTCTAATTTGGTGTGGCTGTTACACACCCTCTCCTCTGGTTTAGTGTGGCTGTTGCACGTCTCCTTTGCTAGTTTGGTGTGGCTGCCAATTGCTGCACCTTGTTCTCCCATTGGTAGGGCTGCCTTCTTCTTCTCCCTCTAGTGTGGCTACCAGTTACTGCAACTCCTTTTTCGATTGGCATGAATGCCTCCTTTTTTAGTGGTTGTTGTCATCTTTTCTTTAGTCGGCTGCTGCTATAACTCCTTAGGTCAGCTACTGCTTTCCTTGGTAGCTACCTTCTTTGCCTTGGCCAATCACTCTCTTCTTTGGTGGCTGCCTCTCTCTTTGCCACTTAACCTCTCTTTAGCCTACACACCCTTTGCTGCTCAACCTCTTTTTACTATTCTCTCTTAAAATTCTGCAACCTACACATATCTTGAAAGATGTATTGGTGTATTTATAGAGCTTTGAGATTATGGTTGCACACTCATCAACAGTCAACATTGATTCCCAAAGGTTACCCTACAATCAACGGCCAAATTTGATTCCTAAAATTTAAGATCAATGGTCAAGGGTCAACAGTTAACCTTGACTCTTAAAATTTAGAGTTAATAGTCAACATTGACTCATCGACTTTAGGGTTGATCTGCTATCAATGATTTTGTCCAATAACCTCTCTGCATATCAACAGTATTCATAACATTAAATCAACACATACAACTACATAAGATATTGACAACAAATCTAACATTAACCATCAAAGATGGGTTTAACAATAAGTACAAGACCTTCCCGCTTTTCTAATTGCAATAAAGACATTCAAATCATCTATTTGTACAATATCTTTATTTGTGTGTTTTAAACTTAGTTCCAAATTGGATGATTAGCCCTCCTAAATAGTTTTTGGCCTTCTTAAGCACACCAATATTTCCTTTGGTATATGTTCTCCCTCTAAATTAGTATTTTAGGATGATTGAATATTAAGACTATTTTAAGTTAGTGAAAATGAGATTGGAACAGAAATTAAGAAATCTGATGGCTTTCTTCATTCACTTTCTCCCCCTGTAAAGAGGCATTGGAGAAGAAGGGTTGTTATTCAAGGAAAGATGCATGAAATGAAACAAAGAACCTTTTAAGAAATGACAACAACATTTATATCTATTTTAAGTGGGAGAGTAACCAACAAACACACATTTAAGAGCTTTAAAGTCAAGTTTACCTTGGGTAGGACAATGATTGTAAGCAAAAACAGTGCAACCAAAGACTATGCTGCAAAGAGTGCAAAAGGTGAATTTGACAAAACATTTCAAACATGACAAGTAAAAAAGTTCAAAATTATAAACTTTTAAAAGATAAACAATTATTTAGATAGAAAACTGTAAAAATTACTTTTCCCTAGTTAGAAAAAATTTAGAATACTGTCAGTAAACATCATTGATTGGACAACTTCAAGGAGATGTCAATTCTTCTGTTCGGCAATCCCATTTTACTGGGAAAGCAAGCACATAAACTCGAGAGATATCTCTTGAACATATTTTGACCATGAAGGAACATCTCCTTTAGATCTCTTTGTCTTGTGCCATTACAGAGGCACTTGATCAAGATGATACCTTGCTTCAAGCTATACCTTTGATTCATTTGTTGCCTCATCCAACTCAAAGAAATTCTCGCATTTGTCGAGCCATTCTTAGAGATCCTTGCCATTAAAGATTAGGAAATTCAATCTAAGCTGCTTCTTGCTAGTAGTAGATGAACCAGAACTCTGAGATTGCGCCACAAATTGGTTTTGTCCACAGATTTCCATACAAAATTCCTTTTAACAATGAGATTTCTTTAAGATGCAAATCTTTCATTGCTTGTAGCAAGTCCTCCAATGCTTTACTGAGATTCCTTCATTAACGCCATATCTTGAGTCAAAGTCTTCAATATTTCTTCAATGCATCGGAGATGCAAAGATCCCACATTGTGAAATCACATATGGGCAGCCGTGAAAGCAATCCCACGATGAATTGCTCTGATACCAAAATAATACAAACAAATTAAAAACAAAAAAAAAATTAAGAAAGAAGAAAAAGATCTTTAAGCCTAAGTTTAAAAGTAATACAATATGGAGAGAATGGAGAGAAAAAAAAAAAATAAGAAAAAGAAAGAGATCCTTTATAACCCAATATCATAAGTACAGCTCAGGTCGACTACATTGTTTTCTATTATCAATGCACTAATTATCATATGATCTAGTAATTCTCAAGCTACTATAATAGCTTCCATACAACTCCTCTTATGGTAACAAGATCCCTATAATAGATTAACAAATTCCTTCCACGCCTCTTGCGCTATTTTCCATCTCACAGGTGTTGCCCTTTTCTTTTTTTTGAAGTCAAACTCCTTTCGGTCAACAACCCAACCTTTGACCTCCTCTTGCATTACAACCATTATTTCTTAGAATTATGGGATGAAAAATTTTTATCAAGAAGATTTGATTAGCTTTATTCTGAGCAACAATCGAGGTACCGAACCTATTCGGATTAAATTAGTGTTTTTTTCTTTGCATTGGAAAGTCAAAATGCTACCCAAAAGACTACTTCTCAAAGCCTCCAAGAAGAAGCCGGAGTTAAGGGTTTCAAATGCCAGGCATTAACCCCAACCTCAATATCAGGTTCCGACCTAGCTGGAGGATTTGAATACAAATTCACTTCATGATACACATGTAATCTTAACATTAGACAAAATTATATTTAGGGATTAAATTCACCTTGAATTTTGCGAATTTTCATTTTCATTGAAATAAAGACAAAGAATGTCATTGCATCGCCCAACGAGAAACGCAATTAGTTCACGTGTAAATGAGATACTTAACATAATGTACAAGACTTTTCAGGTGACGACCCATAATAAAACCGCAAAGTAACAGTACGGAATGCTTTGTTTGGTTATTCTGGCATGAGGGGCAGCCTAGCGACTCTGGAACCTCCGCTGCTTCAAGTAAGGGATTTCGAGCTGTTTGCATCTTGCAAAGCTGGACTAGATTTTTTAGGCATGAAAGAAATATTCTTGTTTGTCCTCAAGGGAAGGATCTGCAACCTGGGGTTGAGTTCGGTACCCGAATTTTCTGCAGCCAACCGATAGCTCTCCACGAGCTCTAGCTGCCGAGCAATTATGTGAGCTCGTCTAGGAAGAAGCTCCACAGCCTCTCCACCGGGGATGACAATGTATTCAATTGCTAGTCTAACCTCCTACCAAAAATTTTAAAAACTAGATATTATTGAAGAGTATTGTGAAGCAGATAGATTAATTGTAACCGCAAATGAGAGAATAGAATGGTAAAAGGCCAAGAGTGTGGAATTGCACCTCCAAAGCATCAATTTCTTCCAGAGTAGGTTTCTGTTTGGGTGAGTCATCTCCAATTTCAATGTCAACGGACTCTTTTAGTGGCTGCTGTGATGTGAAGCCAAATGAACCCATTCCAAGAATCAAGCGAACAGCCTTAACCATTTGTGCCATTGTGTTTGACTGCAGAAAAGATCATACAAAATATCAAGTCACAAATTGATAAAATTACCGGAAACCGTCCTGAAAAAGCTCATTCACCACAATCTCAGAAGCAAATATCAATTTCCTTGTGAACAATTGAGGCTCAACGTTTGCATTAGCACCACCATTGGCATGTTTCCAACCCAATTTCAAGGTTCTTAGAGCATCATAATGACATGAAACTTTTGAAATAGAGTAAGCAATAGAAAGAGAGCAAGCAATAGGAGCACAAAAATACCTTGATAACAAATACTGGCAACTGGTGATATTTAGCTACACCACGTATCCACGGATTCTGCTTCAATTCAGAACAGGATGCAAGAATTGTATCTGCTGTTCCAATGTCATCAGTAACATCTATTTCATCCTCAAGCCCCATTACTGTCGCTACTTGTAACAGATCAGCTTCAAGGATCTAAACCAAAATAAATCCAATGCATATGGTGTAAATATTGTCCTTCCAACTTAGATAATACCAGGGAGGTTAACTTAATCATAAAAAGAGGTCGTTGCTTTCTGTTGAAAACTAAAATACTGCAGTAATTTGCATACTCTAAATGAGAACTACACAAATGTACAG
>CM038604.1:4803877-4950694 GCA_021533255.1 Ceriops tagal
AAATTTTGCACATTGGTGGAAAGTGGAAGAAAAGTTTGATATGGGCATCTCAACTAATTTTACCTTGTATGTGTAGACACGTACTGGTGCACTTTTCTTGCATACAGATATGCTAGTTTTCCATTTCTTGGACTGTTGAGAACGACTATCTTCATCTTCATCTTCAGACTGCATTTCATCGCCCATGTATTCAGTAATTTTCACCCCTTCATGTTCTACGTGGTTCCTTCCAATTATTGAAGTGTGTTTCAGAGAATTATCTGCCTCAGCATCCATGTGACGAATGTCAAATAATGGTGTTTTTCCTATTAGAAAGGAAAAAAAGGGTTCAATAAGAGCCAAGTCACAAGGAAATTCAATAAAAAGATAAGTGAACAGATATTTCATCATGTTAAAACAAGCTTCAAGAAAATGTAAAATATACCAGCCAAAATAGCATCTACTGTTGCATCTAATCTGTGGTGAACATGACATTCAGTTTGAGATCTAATCTCAACAGCACACGTAAATGCAGGAGGCCCTTTCCTCTCAAGAATTGTCTTCTGGACTTTCCGTTTCCTTGCCTCTTCATCACCAAGAGTTACACTCTGTTTCCAAATGAATGAACTAATACAAGTTAATCAGAAAGTAATTCCATAATGGGGGGTTAGGCTGGTGACCATTCATCCATGCACCTCAATGTGAAGGGCATTTGCTATTCCAGAGCCCCTTTGTATGTCACACCAGAAGTCCAGATAATAATAGGACCCCATAAATATAACTTCTATGGCACAGAGTGAACATCTAGATGAGCTAGATAGAGTGAACTGATAAAGAGTTTCTTTGCACCTCTATGCCACCGACAAGAATCTGCAAGGATGGATTCTTAATTATGCTATCTATGGTCATTCCATGGGCTGTTCCAACTAATTGAACTCCACGTTGAGCAATGGTGCTGGCAGCTAAGGCTTCAAGCTCGGTTCCAATCTCATCAATTATTATAGTCTCAGGCATATGATTTTCAACTGCTTCAATCATAACCTGCATAAAATTCACAAGAAATACAAGAAAGTTGGTTAATATCCAATCATGACTGATATAATGTCAAATTATGTCAGACACTCACATTATGCTGCATATTAACATTCGGAACTTGCATCCTTCTCGCATGACCTATTCCTGCATGAGGGATATCCCCATCACCCCCAATCTCATTTGATGTGTCTACAATGACAACACGTTTCCCCTGGTCATCCGCCAACATTCTGGCTATTTCTCTGCAGTTGCAAAATATGGAGAAAAAGGTATATATAAAAACAGTTTAACCTCAAATAAGAAAATATGTGAATTCTCTCATCCCTAAAGGAAGGAACATGGCAAGATGATGCTTAAACTACCAAAAACGAAAAAAGGTTGATGACAAGACCATCTGGACTCATTTTCTTTTCCCAGTTTTTCTTTTTTTCTTTTTTTTTTTTTTTTTGCTGCACAGTGCACCTTTAAACAGAAGAACAATAAATGCATCACCATCAGAGGCATTGTGTCTGAAGAGAAAACACAAACAGAAAATTAAAATCTGAAATTCTCTTTGCACCTCTCTATAATACATTTATTAATGATCCTAGGTTGTGAAGATTAAGAAGGGATGCTGCAGAAATCATGCACAGCAAGTACATACAAGAAAACCATGATCTGCGTATCTGTCCGTGTGCGGGCTGTACCAGTGAAGAGTGAAGTCCAACTCAATTGCTTCACTTTAAGAATATGGAAGAATGAGTACCTGATTAAGGTTGTTTTACCCACTCCAGGACGACCTATGACCAAAATGGAGCCTCCCCCTTCAACCAAGTCGCGGATAATTTCAGCACTTCCAGATACAGCCCGACCCACCCGACAAGTGAGACCAATAATTTGCTTCTTACGGTTACGAATGGCACTTATACGGTGCAGACAGCTATCAATCCCTGAACGGTTGTCCTCCGAAAATCCGCCAACCTAAAAAGTGAGACAGACATCGAGAAAATTTAAGCCAAGTAATCCAACTTCAAAGATCATTACTGACAAAATTTACGTTTTTAACATTTTTCACCTCAGTGTGTATACAATAGTTTTTTGGAAAGTAAACCATGTAACCTTAACTTAGATCAAACCAAGTTATGTAACTTAATAATGTCGGCGCATAGTTGCCTTTTTCTTTTTTTTTTTTGTTTTTTTTGGGTGGAGGGGGTGGTGTTGCCGGGATCAATTAAGTAATTAACCTGGTTATCAATATCAGCAATAGAGTATAACAATTAATTAATTAATTAATTAATCTCATTATCAAAATCAGCAGCACGATACATAACATATTTTTTTATTTTTTTTATTATTATTATTCACCTTTGAAATGGCATGCCTTAAATCCTCAAGCTTCACAGGCTGCTCAGAGACGACCCAATCCCCAGAAGGAAACCTCGCGAGAGGCTTCCTGCCAAAGTCCATTACAACTTCGATCAACTCCCCAATCTCCCTGTGGCTACACAGCTCTCTCCTCACCCCCACAGGCAACATCTCAAGAAACAAGCCCAACTCCGAGTTGGCCTCCAAACTCGACGGAGTCGAAGAAGAAGCCGAATTTTCCGATTCAGAAGCCAACCGATTCCCAGCTGGGTGGTGGTAACGATCGGACGGCCGCCTGACCTCTGGGGCCCGATGAACCGATGATTTCGTCGAGGAGACAATTCGCCTGTGCACGCCACGTGTTCGGCGAACCGAGGAGGAGATAGTCGAGATATAGCTGAGTGCCGAGAGTGGGACCTGGTGAGCAGAATAGTGCGAGCTCTGGATATCAATCAACAGAAAACCCGAATTTAAAGCTCTCATTTTTGCTACTTGATTTTTCCTTTTTTTCTTTTTCTTCTTCCTTGCCTGTTCTGCGCTCAAAGACTTTGTTGTTTTGAATGTTTTTGCTGTTGATTATATATATATATATATATATATATATAATCTTTCTTTCTGTGTTAGTGTCTGCGAGAAAGAAATGTAAGCATTAGCTCTTGGGCTCTCGCATTAGCTTTTGTGCTGCAACGGAGGGAAGGGAAGACGATTGGAGAGAGGGGGGGGGGAGGGTGGTGTGGTGGCGGCTGTGCAGGTGGAAGATTCGAAGGTATCTTCGAATGGGGAAGGGCGAGGCAGGGCCCCACAGTTAAAAGAGGGCGGAGGAACCCGAACCACCACACAAAAGCTTTACCATTATTTCTTTTCTATATTTTTCAGCTCCTTTGGATTGGAAGTCCCCTTGTTAGAAATACTTGTCAACAACAAAGTCATTAAGTCCGTTAGGCAACCGAATAGGTCACCACCACCACCTTATGACATTGAGGATTTTGTCAATACCCAATTTTCTACACCCGACCAATATACAGTTGATTCTAAGAATTTCATCACCCTAAGACTGATTGGCAAGTTTACCCTCGATGAAAATCACACATGGCAAACACTTGCACCTAACAAACATTCAATTCAATTCAATTCAATTCAATTCAATTCAATGTGAGTAAATTCAATTATAAGGCAAATTCTATTCATTATGCCCCCTTTAAATCTATGTAGACATCTCATTCATACTTTTCATGATGATATATATATATATAGTTATAGGTTGAGCATGGTTAAACTCATAGGCCACGTCCATGTCCATGTATGCATGTCCAAATCATAATGATATCACTAAAAAAAAAATCAAATTAGGTACACTTTAGTATGATAGTGAAATAAATGCTAATGTATTTATAAACTAACTTGATAGGTTAAAAAATTATTTTGATTGGGATGGTATGACTAATTTCAAGCATATTCACTTTGCTGAAATGAAAATGGCTAAGAAATGTTGGTCAAATGAGTTTTCCTGGTTGGAGCATTTGGATGAGCCCCCTCCTCACTCAATGAAAAGTCATGAAAAATGAAATTAAAAACTAAACATACTCTTATTTATCATAAGAGTTTAACCTTTTAATCATTTCTTAAATCACAAACAACTAATTTCCAATGTCATGTTATGCATGTTTAAATTTGAGATGTTCCTTCTTACATGTGAACTGAACGAAAAACCTTTTTCTTATTGTTTGTCGTTTTGTTAAAGGTTTTAAATCTCTCGAGTCTTTAAAGGTGACCTATCACAAGACCTTAAAAGTTGAGAAGTACAGTAAGATCTCTTCGTTCCCTCGTCATGCATCTACCTTTGTTTTTTTGGATCATGTTATTCTTAATCCACCTTTTCTTATAGTTCTATGTCCTAATCCAAGTTTATCAATATGTCCCCTCTTATGAAGTTAGAGTGTTTTTTTTTTTTTTTTTTTACTCTTAATCCTGACTTAGTATATGAGGATTTGTTAGATTTTCTTAAGTAAATACCCACTTTTTATCTTTACATAAGTCCATTTTATCATCCTTATAATAATAAGAAGAAATTATTCAAGCACATAACTAAATCATACATAAGACTTTAGATTTTTTATACAATGGCTCTATTGTTTCCACAATAAATAATTACTAGCTAAAAAATGTTTGGAACCCTATTAAGTCCAATAATATACTTCTTAATCCAAAATTTCCTGTCTTGATACATCATATGTAATAATAATGTACTTAAGAATGACAATTTGGAATCATTTTAACTTACAATATCATCATTTGGAGTAAAAGTTTACCTAGACCATGACTTTTATCGTTTTTAATAAATTAGAAGCTACTGTCCAGATATTTGTGAATTTTAAGTTCAATTTTTTATTTGACTATAAATACATTCTTAATACTTCTTAGGCATTTAGGAATGTCTTTTTCTTATTGTAATATCAAATCAACCTTGTATTTACTCATTATATACATTTAATCTATACATAATATTAAATGATAGATCTTATTTATCATTTCTCTATTAATTTTATGACATATGTCTTTAGAGAGAATCATGTTATGCATTATAAGCAAGAATATCTCCTCCAATTCTTTTAATGGTAAACTATTTTAACAATTTGCAATTAAATAGATTCATTCCTATAAATCTTAACCATTTAGATCTTTTCTTTTCTTTATGGAACTTTCTCTTAAAATGAATGCTACTTCTCCCATGTCCTTGTTTGAGAAAAATCTCACACTACCAAAATTTCATATCTCACAAAAGTGATGTCACCCATAAAAGTGAAGTTACTTAACATTAGTTTTATATCTCACAAAATGATGTCACGCTTAAAATTTTTTCCCCCTTATATTTGATATGAAATTGACATAATCCTTCTTGAAGGACAATCAAATTAAAGACTTTGAAAAGCTAACATAGACAACAAAACAAATTGTCTACTGCTTTTTTAGAGCATGGTTGACATTTTTCTATTTTTAATTTTTTTAAAATAATAATAAAGAAAAAACTTATTCGTTTGTTTTATGTTTTTAGTTGAAAAGTTGAAAGCAACTTTTTTTTAAAAAAAAAAAAAAAAACAAGTTGGGTGAGGATTTTTCGGTTTGTTGCCCAGTTGCCTAAGACGTCGCAGGTCATCTAATACACTTTTCTTTGCCCTTTCAATTTAATTAATTTTTTTTTATTTTTTAAATTTCTCTCTCTATATATTATTTTTCTTTACTAATTCGCCCTCCATTCATTCTCTTATTACTTTTTTTTTTAATGACTTTTTTCTTGACCATTTGTCTTCCTACTTTTATTATATTTTTTCTCTCTTTTCTTTTTTTTTTTTTTGCACTCTACTTATTTTCCTTTTATTCTTCTTCTCTGCACCATTTCTCTTTTTATACTCTTTTGTCTTTTAACAAAAATCTTGTCAAGAAAAGAAATAATCGGCAATAAGAAAAAATAAAATAAGTAATTAATAAAAATAAATAACAAATGATAAAATTAGATAAATAGACAATAAAAATATTTAAAAATTAATAGTGTAATTAAATAAAGTCTTAGACAACTCACTTTGTATAAAAATAATGTTAAATATTATAAAAAAAAAAATTTGACTTATCATAAAATTATTATTATTTTTTAAATAAATAAAATTATCTTATAAAAATTTATGTATTTTAATACAAATAACATTTTATAAAAAAATGAAAATATTTAATATTATTATCATGACTACGAATTATGAGGTGGACGTGCTGGTAACGATGGGGTGAGAGGTAAAGTGGATTTACTTTTGTTTAAGGACAAAAGTTACCCTAGGGAAAGGCCAAGGCCACCTTTGTTCAATCCCCAGTCCCTGCTTTCTTGCTGAACATTAACTTGGGAAATGCCATTCTCATTTATGACCACAACTAAAAAGATTAATGAGTTCCGTAAATTCTTCTGTAGTTTTTCGTTTGTTTGTTTTTTTGGGAAAAGACACGTCAATCTCATTTCTCTCTAGCATCCGTCAGTGCTTCAACGATTTGTGGGGCGGGGAGTTGGTGCTCCGTACTCATAGTTCAATGCAAAGTCTTTCCTTTCTTTTCTTTTTTTTTTTTTTTTTTTTTTTGTTTCTTTCTTTCTAATATAGACATCGGAACAGAGACTGCAAAATTATTTAGGGTGGAGGAGGGATTGTCAAAAGACCTACTACTGAAGAGAAGAGAAGAGAAGAGAAGAGAAGAGAGATGATGATGTCTGGGGAGTGTAAATGTCTCACCGACTGGAACTAAAGGCTTCCACCTAAACCTGCAGAACTTTTGGTTTTAGGCCTGTGCAGTTCAGTAATTCCAATTAAATGCAGTGAAAGTTACGTACGTACGTACTTGGTTAAAAACGACAATCGGGACTAGAAATACGAACGACGCGAGTGCGCCTTATTTCCATTATCCCAGTAAGGGAGCGCCGGGGGGGTGGGGGGGGGGGGAGAATGGGTTTTTGGATTTGATTCTTTTGCCCGACGAAAGTTCGGCCGGCCAGTCTCTTAATTGAAACATCACTTCAACTCACCAAAAACAGTTTTATGGTGTGACGTGACTTTCTTCCCCACCCCACCCCACCCACTTACCCATAACATCTGTCAGTTTAATTACTTTCCTTACCCATAATGCAAGTTTATTTTCCTTACCATTAATTACTGTCATATATTAAAAAATTTAAAATATATATATAATAAATATAATATATAAATCTAGGATTGCATCTATTTAATTTTAAAATTTCATCGATATATACTCATTATTCGTAATTGGACTCGTAAATGTTTTTATATTTAATTTAAAATTCTTTACAATTATTTACCTCTTTCTAATAATTGTGTGCCACACAAACACATTTTAGAAATCTATTTTATTTATTTTGTTTCAATTGAATGTTATATAAATTTTTAATTTTTATAATATTTAATATTAAATTAATATGATTCACTAAAAACTCATTTAATTATAACGTCTTTACACAAAATAATGAGAAAAGGGCAAGATAAAAAGAGAAAGATAAAATAAAGAAAAAGTGAATAGAGTATAAAAGGGAGAGAAAAATAAATAGTGTAAAAAAGAAAACTGAAAACATAGATAATATGAGGAACAAGAAATTAGAAGTTAGAAATAATCCTTTTGTGATTGAAAATTTAAAAGAAAACACATGAGGAATTTGAAAATAAATCAAAAGTTAAAAAAATAAAACTACAGTGATACCAAATATACTATAAATTAGAAAATGCCTGAATTAAGGTTTTTTGTTTTTGGGTTGTTGACATAATTAAACTTCATATAAAGTAGAAATGTAGAATTATATTAAGAGGAGAAGAGGATTGTATAGAAAATGCTGCTCAGGATCAAATTTTATTCATATCAATTGTTCACTGGATAAAAATAAGACAGATGGAATTCATATCAATTTGAATGTTTACTTTGAAAAAGGGTTATTGCATTTTAAACGATCTAGCTGGGGATTAAAAGACAAGACTAATTATTGAAAATAATTTCGTAGACATTTATTATTTAATAATAATCTTTTGGTCTCATTGCTACATTGATATATGTGTGTGTGTGTGTGTGTGTGGAGAGAAAGACGGGGAGAGCTGTGATATACAGACTCGGAAGTGAAAGCAAAAGGCACCCGCCACCTTAGTAACCAGCTGAAAGATGGAGGTACGCGTAGTCTCGAGGGAACTAGTAAAACCATCTTCCCCGGCGGCAATCCAACGCAAGAAGCCCTACAGGCTCTGCCTTTTCGACCAGCTCACTCCTGCAACATACTCACCTATTATTTTATTCTACTCTCTGAATGATGTCAATGATCCCAATCATAACTTCACCCAAATCTCAGCTCACCTAAAGAAGTCACTCTCGGAGGCCCTCAATCTCTACTATCCATTCTCCGGCAGAACAAGAGAAAATATTTTCATTGATGATTTTGATCAGGGTGTTCCTTTCTATGAAGCACTGGTCGGCTGTCGCTTGTCTGATTTCCTCAAACATCATGAGATCGTTTCCCTGAACAGTTTCCTTCCTTTCCAACCCTACACTCGAGAATCAATAAACTCGCCTGTTGTAGCTTTTCAAGCGAGTCTTTTCACTTGTGGGAGTATAGCACTGGGCTGGAGTGCGTCACATAAGCTTGTGGATGGAGCAACTGCCCGGGCCTTCATGTTAACTTGGGCTGCCATATCCCGTGGCCGTGCGAAAGAAGTTGTCCACCCTAATCTGGACGAGGCATCCATGTTCTTTCCTGGAAGAAACTCACTTCCCAGGGATCATGTGTCTCTAATGGAAAGTCTCTGGTTCACGGAGGCCAACTACATTACTAGGAGGTTTGTCTTTGATGCCAAAGCCATAGCCACTATAAGGGCTAAGGCCAAAAGCAAAACTGAAGCCAGGACACCAAGCCGGGTCGAGGCATTGTCCTGTTTCATCTGGAAATGTTTTATGAATGCATCCAAGGTAGTCTCAGGTGGGTCCTCAAAGCCATCTATTCTGGTGGAGGCGCTGAATCTAAGGCCACGAACAAAGCCACCGATGTCTGATGCTTCTCTTGGAGATATCTTCTGGTGGGCAACTGCAGTTGCCAATCCCACCGACGCTGCAAGCACGGAGTTGCCTCAGTTGGTGAACTTGTTGAACGAAGCCGTTGCGCTATATCAGACAGATTACACACACACTTTGCAGGGTGAGCAGGGGTTTGACACCGTTTCTGAGTACTGTAACCAGCTGGAAGAGCTTTTTTCCTTGGAGAAGCCTGACATTTTGGCGTTCACAAATTGGTGCCATTTTGGGTACACACGGATCAACTTTGGATGGGGAGAGCCGATCTGGTTTGGTATCACGGACAAGGTTGGCCCTGAATTCAGAAATTTTACTATTTTCATCGAGACAAAATACTGCAAAGGGATTGAGGCTTGGATCACCTTGGATGAGAAAAGAATGTTTATAATGGAACGCGATCCTGAATTCTTGGCATTTGCTTCTCCAGATCCCAAATTTTCAAGCCTGTGACTTGGAATTTCCCTTCTAAATCCCATGATATGATATGCTTCAGGGTAATAAATTTCCTATGTGTTTCTTTTAGTTTGCGTACTGGTTTCCTTTGAAATATTTTCTTGCCTCTGTACTAGCAACACTTAACGTGGGGCTGTTGGATTATGTAATCTTGATAATGATTTTGTTCCTATTTCCTGCCATGCGCGTACTTCATGTGCAAAGCGGGTTTCCCTCCAAACTTGAATGCCTGGCACGAACCACCTAAAGTGTGAGTTGAGTGGTGTTTTTAGGTGTTTCCAGGCACCCGGTCAGGTTTCAAACTTCCGCGTGGCTAAGGTTTGGTATGATCTGTATCTTTGGTGTAAATTAAGTCGTGGGACTCGTTGGTTTATTGGTCTTCGTTTGAAAAAAAATTATTAAATTAGAATCTTAATAAGAGACTGTATGACTTAGGCCCAAAAGCACCGTGATTTGCATCCCATTAATATCCCTTTTTTAAATAAAAATACCCCAATTTTTTAATTTAATAATGTATACCTTGGGTGAATCCTTGTAGAAAATCTTCTTAATTATCAGAATTCAAAAATTTGAAAAAACTTACCATGATGATGTCCACCCACACCCCCACTAGTCTCACCCTCTCTAGAGAACCCAATCATCTTTATTTTTTTTTTTTTTAACTCTCTTTCCTCCATCATTCTTTATACAAACATACAATTTTCTTTTTGTTTCTTTCATTTTCCCCTTTATCTCTCTCTCTCTCTCCCTCTCTCTCTCTCTTTCCCTCTAGTGGTCAACTTTGTTTCTCTCGTTCCCTCAACGAGTGGAGAAAACCTACGACGGAGGTCGCCGTAATAGATGTCAACATCACCATAGCATCAATACCCTACGCCAAAATGTTAGCCCAACATCGAGCCCTGAGAGCTGCTCCCGCCGCCGCAGCCCTAAGTGGCTATATCTGAATGCGAAGTTTGTTGCTTAAAGAAACCCCCAATTGTTTTGAATTATATTCTAATTCCAAATAGCAGCAGAAGCATGATAATAGGCTGCAGGGTTCCAAGGGTGCGGGACCAATAGGGGTTGCCAAGATACAATTTATCTGTCTTCTGTATTATGTCGTGCTATGATTAAAAATTTGAATAATGAATACGGAATAATTCATCAGCTTAAATACCATAAATTCGTGTCGCGCTTGGTCTTTAATCATGTTTAAATTTGTTATTTATATAAAAATTAGTTTATAAATAAATATATAATATAAAAGTAAAAACTATAATCAGCTGTATTTACAAAGTAATATTAACAAAAATAAATATTTTTATCATTATAATAATTATTTAAATTTTTAGTTTTAAGTTGAGAATTTAATTTATGATTCCTACAAACTAA
Organism: Ceriops tagal; assembly: GCA_021533255.1. Lineage (NCBI taxonomy): Eukaryota > Viridiplantae > Streptophyta > Magnoliopsida > Malpighiales > Rhizophoraceae > Ceriops > Ceriops tagal. The sequence continues at coordinate 4,814,654 of CM038604.1, forward strand.
AAACAAGTAAATATTTTCTTTCGAATTTTAAGCACTTTGTTTTTTTTTTGTTAACAAATATATTCCAAAAAAATGAAAAAACCACACCAAAAAAAAATAATTGGTTTAGTTAAATCTATTTTAATAACAATAAATTTTATTTGAGTAGTTAAATGTTTTTTACTTAATTAGGTACTTAGTTTAATATTTTAGGGAGTGTTATTGCTATTGAGTGTCAAAAAGCAGATTTGTATTTGATAAATATTTTGTCAAAAGCTGTAAACTACGAAAATCTTCCTAAACCACAACTAATACAAAAAGTAATTAAAAGAAGTAACTACTAACAAATGATTTTTAAACCAAAATGCCCTGAAACATCCATTATAACAAAATATAAACATAACACATAAAAGATTATTTTATTATTCTAACAAAAATAAATAAATATCAATTAGTAATTAATAAAAATTATTAATAACATATAAATAAATATAAACTAAGTTTTACTTCTATGAAAAAAATTATTTAAACTCCATTTTTTAGCTCTCAATGATAAACCAATTAATCATATGCCACACCCATTGTATTCCTACACACGCGCACACACTCTCTCTTTATTTCAACTCCTTCCCTTTACAGCTCCACCAAGCTCGTTATCCGTTAGCCTTTATTGAGTCTAATTTTCCCAAAACAAAGAAATTCATTATGCATTTGTAGAAGTAACAAGGGGTTAAAAAGTGGTTACCAGTCATTAAATAGAAAGGGAAAGAGAAGTTAGCAAGTAGGAGAGATGAAGACCAGCCAAAGGTGTAGATATAATGCAGTTAATGGAGAAAGAGCGATTAATGTTAGGTTATGTGCTGTTAGTAAAATAAATGATATGGTGCATTTTGGCTCAACACTGAAAGGCAACGTGAACTGAAATATACCACATATAAGGTTGAAATATGCCTATAATTATTATACAATTTGTTTTGTTGATTATGAATAACAAATTTCAGTTTTTTTTCTTTCTTGTTAATTTGTTACACTCTCTTTCTAATCTGCACTTCTCTTTAATCATTTTCTCTTATTCATCTGTATTTTTTTTTATTCTTTCCCTCTCTTTTCCTAATTCTTTATCTTGGATTCCCCTATCTCATGACGACCTTAATGAAAGTGGTATAAGACCAGTTTGATCCATGGCAAGAAGCTTGAGTTGGCAAAAAAGACAAAGATAATGGCAAGCATTAAAGTAATGATGACAATTTATACGAGGGACTTAGTGAGACGTTTGAAGGAATAATTCACTAGTTTACAAGAAGACAATGCTTCCTTGAAGAATGTGGTGGAGGCCCTATCAAAAAAGATGGATGAATTTTTAAGTTCAGTTAAATCTAACCTACCTTCCTTTAATGCAATAGTACTTAACTACGGGGAGAATAATAATAATCCATATGAGTAGCCAAGTATTCTTTTATTATCCAAGGAATTACTCAATAAAGGAAATGGAATTGAAGGGAATCAAGATGGGCAGAATCTAAGGGTCTCTAATAGGAATCCTAGGATCGCCCTTCCTTATTTTGAAGGGGTAAACTGTAAAGATTGGGTGATGAAGTACGTTAGGTATTTTAGGATCTATAATATGGCTAATGAAGATAAAGTTGAATTAGTTGTCATGTATTTAAGAGAATAGGCTGAACTTTAGTTTGAAAATTGGTTAACTGAATAAATTATTGTAACTTGGCAAAAATTTGTGGATAACATGTGTTTTTGGTTTAGGGCTAACAAGATTTCAGATGTAGTGTAAGAATTTAATAAGTTAATTTAAAATGGATCTTTAAGGGAATACTAGGAATGATATAGGAAGTTGAAAACCCTTATGAAGAATGCAAATTTTACCCTTATTAAAAAGTACTTCATATCAAACTATATAAGTGGCTTATAAGAACCCATTAAGGTTGCCATAAAGATGTAAAAACCAAGATCTCTTAGTCATCTTTATAAATTGTCCAAATTGCAAAAGGAGGTAGTAAGGAGTCTAGAAAAGACATATAGGATCGTGTAAAAAGGAAGTACTTGGGGTAATTTTAGGAGTGTAGTGGAAAAAAAAGCCTCAATTAGGTTAGGAAACTGGTTTGCCAAGTCAAGCTTGGTAACTTATCCTAATAAACAACAGGAAATAACTAACAAGAATGTAAAGACCTATCCATTAGACCCATAACCTAAACAATTAAGGGAGGGGAGTAAGAAAAATAACTAGTGCTTGAGATGTGATAGCTTCTTCCTTGACCAATAATGTAATAAAAGGTCATTACTAATAGTAATAGAAGGGAAAAGTGAGTAATTATCAAATAAAAGGACTGAATAGAAGCTCCAAGAGATGATAGAGGAGGAGGAAATAGAAGGCAAAGGGTCAATTTCCATATATGCATTGTTTAGTATTAAAAGGTTGAATATTATTTATGTAAAGGGGTAATATGGCAATAAGACCTTGCTAATATTGATTGATTCTAAGAGCACTTATAGCTTCCTCAACAAGCATCTAGTCAAAGTTTTGCCTTGTTCTTTGGTCCTTACTAAGCCCTTATTTATCACAGTAAAGGATGGATACAAAGTGACTAGTAGAAAGAAGATTGTGAATTTTGAATGGAAAACATAAGAGCAGATTTTTAAGCCAAACCTTAGGGTTATGGATCTTGGTTCTTTAAACATGATATTGGGGTAGATTAGTTAGGACAAATTAGTCCTATGCTATTTGATTTTAAGAATTATAAGTTGTCTTTTATTAAAAAAAGGTATGTTGTTAAAATCCTAAAAAGTTTGAAAATATAAGAAGCTACCCTCAAGATGCTCTTTAGGATTTAACTTCAACATTTGTTGAGGAAGTAGAAGAATTTGAAGCAAACTTATTTATGAATAGTAATTGCCAAGACTAAGATAAGTGCAACATAGACAGGGTCATATCTAAAACCTAACATTCCATTTGAATTGTAGCTGGTTTTGAAGGAATATAAAGATGTTTTTAAGAACTTTAAAGGCTTGTCTCCTAGAACAATTCATGATCATGTCATACCTTTTAAACCAAATACCTTACTTATAAATTCAAGGCCATATAAGTATCCTTAATACCAAAAGGAGAAGATAGAAAGATTAGTTGTTAAAATGTTGGAGTCTTTAATTATTTGAACTAGTACTAGCCTTTTTATGTCACCTATACTTTTAATTAAGAAAAAGGATGGAACCTAGGGATTTTGCGTGAATTATAAACAATTAAATGCATAATGAAAGATAAATGTCTCATTCCTCTTATTGATGACTTATTGGATAAGTTATAAAAGGCTGTTATTTTTTCCAAACTACATTTAAGGTAAAGATATCATCAAATCAATGTGAAGGATAAAGGTATTCTTAAGATTGCCTTTAAGACTTATCAAGGCCATTATGAGTTTAAGGTAATGTCTTTTGGATTAATTAATACCCCACGTTACCTTTTAACCCTTTATGAATTATGTTTTTGCCCCTTTCATGAGAAGATTTATGTTGGCTTTCTTTAATGACATTCTGGTATATAGTAAGACAATGGGAGAGCATACTAATCATCTAACTCAAGTTCTTGAAATCTTAAGAGTAGAGAGATTATAAGCCAAAATTTTTAATTGCTCCTTTGTGCAGTCTCAGGTACAATACTTGGGATATATCATCTCAATCAATTGGTTGGCCACTAACCTTAGTAAGTTAAAGTAGGAAAATGATGATCTGTGCCTAATTCCTTAAAGGCCTTAAGGGGATTCCTAGGTTTCATAGGCTATTATGAGAAATTTGTAAGAAATTATGGAATATTGAGCAAAATTTTAACTAATTTCTTGAAGAAGAATAGTTTTAATTAAGGCGAAGCTACTAAAGAAACTTTCCAACAACTTAAGGAGATCATGACTAATGCACCTGTATTAGCCTTGCTAGACTTCTCCAAGCATTTCACCCTTGAGGTTGATGCTAATAGGTTTAGTATTAGAGTAATGCTTATGTAAGATAATAGACTTATTACATTTCTTAAGAAAAAGTTGCATTAAAACATATGAGTATTTCCATTTATGAAAAAGAGTTATTAGCAATCTTAATGGTAGTCACCAAATAAAAGCACTATTTGGAAGGTAATCATTTTGTTATTAGAATTGGTCATGAAAGTTTGAAATTTTTGCTATAATAATAGTTACACACATACATCTAAATAATTGGAGTCACCAAACTATTAGTCTTAGGCTATAATATCTAGTATAAGAAGGACATGGATAACAAGGTAGGAGATGCCTTGTTTAGGAGGGAAAAAACCTTAGATGCTAACGAAGAATTAGAAGAACCTAGATGCTATGCACTAATGACCCAAGTTCCTTAATGGTTAACAAAGGTGATTGCTAGTTATCAAATTGACCCTTGGCCTCAAAATTGATTCTTTCCCTCAATCTCTATCCTAACTCTAAACCTTTTTATAGATATCATTAAGGGGTGATATAGTACAAAGGGAAGTTGTATATTGGGGTAACTGGGAATTTAAGGTAAGAGCTACTGGAATAGTTTCATAGTTCATCATTGGGGAGGGGGGAGGCACTTTAGTGGCTTACAAGTTGTAGCTCACAAGTTGTAGCTCCTCCCTATACCCACTATTCACTTAGTGTTCCATGTGTCATTACTGTTGCACTTAGTAAGGTCATAAAACCAACAACAATTGATGCCAATATTTTCAATTATAGGATTGGAGGGATAACCACTCATTGAACCCTTAGCTATCTTAGATCAAAGAATTGTTAAAAGAAACAATAAAGTTGTTGCTCAAGTTCTTATCTAATGGGTGAATTTGTCACCTAAAGATGTCATATGGGAATATTGGTCCTTCATGACTAGTCAATTTCCAAAGTTCCAACCTTAAGGATAAGGCTGCTCAACCAAGGGGAAACTTGTTATGGATTTTCAAAAGTGGCAAAGGGTTAAAAAACAGTTAAGGATCATTGAATAGAAAGGGAAAGGCAAGCTAGCAAGCAAGCAATGTGCACCATAGGATGAAGACCAAACAAAGATGTAGATATAATGTAATTAACAGAGAAAGAGCAATTAGTGTTAGGTTAGGCATTGTTAGTAGCCTTTAGTAAAATAAATGATACAGTGCGTTTTTGGCTCAGCACTAAAGGCAACGTAAATCGAAATATGCCACGTGTAAGGCTGGAATATGCTTATAATTAATGTACAATCTATTTTATTGGTTACAAATAACAAATTTCAGTTTTTTTCTTTCTTTAATATGCATTTCTCTCTAATCCTTTTCTCTAACTCCTTTTATATTCTTCTTGATTCTTCCTCTCCTTTCCCAAATCTTTATCTTGAATTCCTCTATCTCACAAAGGCCTTAACAAAATCTCTAATTTATGTCCTTAAAATTGTATAGTCCTTGATGCCAAAAAGTTGGGATTAAGCTTTTATTTTTTGTTTGATGATAATAGTTTTAATATTTATATTGTTGGTTCATTTTGGGATTTCACATATATAAGCTTGTATGCTAGATCCGATGACAATCATGGCAAGTGTTCATCTTGAAGCACCAATACGAGAGCCTCTGAGAAGAGGACAATGCGTGGATCAAGCTGCAATTGATATAGATCTTTACTAAAGTCAAGATGATCAAGTAGGAGGCTGTGAATGTTATGGAGAATCAACATCGAACGTGATGGCTTTAGGAGGAAGATAATTGGGATGAGGAAAAAGAATTTAAGGAATTTGAGAATTAGAGAGGATTGTGGGCTTGCAGCAAAATTACTTGCACTTTTGTCTTGTCTCTCTTTTTTTATTTATAATGGCTTGAATCAATTACATAGCTGATTCTATAAGACCTACAATAAAGAAAAAAATCAAAAATTTCCTATAACAAAAAAGATTGAATTTCCCGCTCTTGTGCTCCTATAACAATCTGGCTATCCATATGTTTGTCTTCCTCAATCTTCCACTGACTTCCTATTGTGCCTTCACTTATTCTTCTTTCTTTCTTTCTTTCTACATCAATTCTTCTGCTTTAAGCAACCTTGTCCTAAGGACACAAGCGAGATAGTTTATTTGAAAACTATAAAAGTATTCTTAAGAAAGAACGGTTCCTATTGGCCACTAGATTAAAATTTCTGTGGTTGCTCTGCTGGCGTGTTTCATAATTTGACGATTTAACATGGCCATTGGAATTGCTTTGGTTAGCATGTCTAGGATCTCAAGAGGAACTCCGAAGCCAAGTTTTGAGTGGGACCTAGCCTTGCCTTGAGCTATGACACGTGAAAAATGGGTTCAAAATTTTTTTTTGAGAGGTCAATGCTAATTGGCATGTTACCTTCTTAATTCTTGCTAAGATCTAATATAGGCCAAAAAAAGTAAGCGACAAGCATCTAAGAAGACCAATGCATCAGAAAATGCTGGCGATAAGGTTGTAGCTTAAGGAAAACATAATTTGCCACCTAGAATTCTCTCTCAACTGATGCCTGTCTACCTGTCATTTCATTCAGTGTTATGTTTGTTGAGGTAATGCTGAATTAGGTGTATCGTGTCTTCCTTAAGACAAAGTTGTTCATTGATCGAGGCAATCAATGCGACACTGGGAATGCATGAAAGATGAATCAGAGAAGGGTATCCGTATAAAGTTTCAAATGGAATGCTATGGATGCTAGTGTGGAAATGAGTATTGTACCCTCACTCTGCCAATGACAACCAAGAACTCTAATGATAGGGATAAGCACTGGTGGCACACCTTTAAAACGTTTCCATATAGTAGTTGACTACTTCAGTTTGACTGTTGCTTTGTGGATGATAAGCAGTAAAAAAAAAATTAGTCAAACACCTTGAAGATGAAATAATTCTGGCCAAAATTTGCTTAAGAAGATGGGGCCTTAGTCACTAACAATTTGTTCTAGCAACCCATAGAGTTTGAAATTGTTCTCGACGAATGCCCTAGCGACAGTATTAGCCGTGAAGGGATGTGTTAATGTAATGAAGTAAGCATATTTGCTAAACCAATCCACTGTAACAAAAATGGAGTCCTTTACAGTGCTTTGCAGCAATCTTTCCACAAAATCCATGGTGACGCAATGCTACAACTTGTAGAGAATCAGTAATGGTTGTAACTTGTCTAGCAAGGTTATTTGATCATTTTTATAATATTGGCATATGCTGCACTCACGAATGAAGTTTTGAATGTCCCAATTTAATATTTTCCAAAAAAAAAAAAAAGAAAAAACAACTAACCTGTTAGGTGACATCAAAGATTTCAATGTCTCCCCTATTGATCCTAGCATGCTAATGGTTTATGATGAAATAATGAACTTCATAATTGGCACCAACTACCAAACATCCATTCCATCTCAATAGACCTTGCATGAATTCAAAAAGAGAATTGGCAAGGCTCCCTTATTATAATTTGTTAATTAATATAGCCAAATTTGCATCCGCCTCTTAATATTACTTCTTCAATCAAAGGAGTAAATACTGGCCAGATGGCCACCATGAGGAGTTCCCTGCAAGTCATTTAGGAAAGAGTATCTATTGCCACGTTCTCTTTCCCCTAACAAAAGATAATTTCATAATCATAGGTTAACAACTTATATAACCACTTGAATTGATGAGGGTCGATAATTTCTATTCTAATAAGTACTTTAAGCTATGATGGTCCATTTGTATTTTGAAATGACGATCTTAAAGGTAATGTGGACATTGAGTTACTGCTTGGATGATTGCCAACAATCCATGTTCATAAATAGATAGTTATTGGTGGTGCAACGCAAAGACCTTACTGAGAAAAGCCATTGCGTTGTTGTTTGGTGACAAGATTGTGCCCATTTTGGTACTAGAAGCATTCCTTTCAATTATAAACTCTTGTTAAAAATCTAGAAGGGCCAAAATAGGGGCAATGACTAAGGCCTTTTTGAGTTAGCAAAACACATGCTTGGCTTCTGTAGACTAGTTGAAGGAGACATCCTTTTTTAGCAGTCGAGTCAACGATTGAGTGATCTTGGTGTACCCATGAACCAAATGTCGATGATATCCAGTGAGACCTAAGAATCCTCTCAACTGTCTAAGGTTGGTGGATGGAGGCCATTGTTGGACAACCTTTATCTTTATGGGGTTTATTGCTATGTCAATGACATGGCCAAGATACTCCACTTTGGCTTGAGCAAAGAAGCATTTGCTTTAGAGTAGTTGCAGTATATTTTACATAGGTGTTGTTTTACTGTAAATCAAAATATTATAAAAAAACTAAAATAAATTTTCAAAGGAAGGGGTGGAAAATGTCATTCATCAAACTTGGCATGTTGATAGTGTGTTAGTTAATCCGAAGGGGGGAACCAAAAATTCATAATGATTGCCATGTGTCTTAAATGCCGTCTTCGGAATGTCTGCTGAATGTATCCTGATTTAGTAAACCCATTTTGGAAAACATCACCCCTGCACTTCATCTAATAGCTCATCGATTAAGGGAAAAGAAAATTTATTCTTGACGATGACATTATTTGGCGCACGATAATTCACACAGAACCTCCACGAAGAGTCTTTCTTTTTCACCAATACCATAAGTGGGGCAAATGGACTAGAGTTGTTTTGAATAAGGTCTACAGTCAACATCTCTTTTACCATGGTCTCAATAATGTTCTTCTAAAGGATTAGATACTGATATGGACGAGTGTTGGTGGGCTAGGCTCCCTCCTTAAGAACAATCTTATGGTCATGTCCTTGTGGGGGAAGCAAGGATGTGGGTTCGGCAAATACATCAATTAATTCCTTCAATAATGTCTATAGGTCATTCTCCCGAGGCTAACATTTAGCCCACAGTGCACCATTGAAGGGCCGTGCAAAGTTGGGCTCCACTCCTTATTGACATTATAGATCTGTAGAATTAGGGCCAAATGGCTCGAATGACCTAAGGCCTTCATTAACCTCTTGTCTCTTATCCTCTTGATTGGTGACAAACTAGCACTGTGCAAAACATGCCACCGTCCCTTTACTTTGAATTCCATAGCGCGATTGTTTGAAATTTCAACAAATGTCACCTAGCGTTTCTGGCTATTAGGCCCCTAACACCAGATCGCAGCTCCCCAAAAGCAAGATATACACGTTAAAGGTGAACATACTATCCTGTAGCTCCCATTGGAATCCTTTACATATACAGGTACGATTAACCCAGCTGTTGTCGGCTACCTTCACACGCAACCTGGTCTTTGGCTTAATTCAACGCCAACACATTTGGCTATTTCCCAATCCAAGAAATTGTGGGTATCGTCAAAGTTGATTAATATGTGAAGAGACTTGGAACCAATGTGAACTGTGACTCGCATGGTTTTGCACGTCTTTGACCCAATTTCAGATATTGTGTGCATTGAAGTATATGCTTGCTCCGCAAGCCTTCCTCGCCCTTAGGAAGATTTTAGTTTCCACTACATCATCACGCATCTCAATGAGATAGAGATTCTTTTGGTGACACTCATGACTGTGCTCGTATTTCTGGTCACACCAAAAGTAAAGACTGTCGGCACATTTCTCATCAAACTTTGCACTACTCTGCATCCTTGGATTCTTTTACTCGTGGTAGCATTTAGTCCTACAACAGTAGGAAGCTCGCTAGTGCTTTTTGTTGATGATGTTCTTGTGGCCTTGGGTGGCATAAGAGGCAAAGAAGGAAGCTTTGAATGGAATTTTGCCCCTTGTTGCAAGGCAATGACCGTTACTTCCTGTAATTTGGCCAAAGCAAACGCATCCAACAGCTACTTAGGCATAAACATTCGTGCTGGGTGTTGAATCTCTTCTTTTGAAACTCTCGCCGTCGTTTGCCTCGTTACTTATTGTTTGTGCAGTTGGGAGCTTGGAGATTTTCTTGGCCTCGTTCGCATACCTTGTGGCAGGTAAGCAAGTCGATTCATTGAGGGTTTTTTTTTTTTTTTAATCATTTTCTTTTGTTTTGGTTAACGTGGAACTTGTTGTGCGCCGTTTCGGGTGGAAAGTTGGGGGGTAGTTTTAGGGGAGATTTTACGTGGGTTTTTTTTTCTGTAATAATGTCCCCGTCAACTGCCACTTTGTTATCACTTCTGGTCTTACAATTGACAAAACCACATTTTCCTGCCTGCTACTTATGCTGTGAAAACCTTTTTTTTTTTTTTTTTTTTCTTTCTTTTGTAAATTTTTTTTTTTTTTAAATTTTAAAATTAAAATCTCTCTCTCTCTCTCTCTCTCGCTGTTTTTTTTTTTTTTTTTGAACTCATCACGACATTCAAGTAGGTGGCGGTGGAGGATATCGGGCGACAGAAATCTCGAAAGGCAAGGGACAGCTCGATGGGCCTTGTTTGTCTCCACGTGAAATGAAACATCTCAAAAGCCCAAAAGCTGGCCTAAACCCTAGCCTGGGGGTTATCGTCTCCGCGGTGGCACTCGCCCCCTCCCCCCCCACAGCACTCTTGCTTTTCTGCTTCCCATAGCCGAATGTGTTGCATTCGCGCTGCTCCAAGAGCCAAGACGGAAAACGATCTAAAATTTCCCAGTTCGCTCTGAAAAAAAAAAAAAGGAGAAGAAGAAGCGCGGAAGCAGTAGCAATCATGGCACAGTCTGGCCCCAACGAATACGATGATCAGGGAGTCCTTTCTAACAGCAGCCGGCAAGAGCTGGGCTACGACCCGAATTTCGTGCCGGACTCGGTCAAGTCATTCGTGATGCACCTGTACCGTCACATTAGGGAGAAGAACGTGTACGAGATCCACCAGATGTACGAGACCTCCTTCCAGACCCTATCGGAGCGGCTCTTCAAGGACACTCCTTGGCCATCCGTCCGCGCCGTGGCACACTTCGTCGATAACGACCACATCTTCGGCCTCCTCTATCGCGAGATGTGGTTCCGCCACCTATACGCCCGTCTCTCCCCGACTCTCATGCAGCGGATTGATAGCTGGGACAACTACTGCAGCCTCTTCCAGGTCTTTCCATTTTTATTATTTAAATTGCATTTACATTCGTCGATTACTGCGATTGTTTGCTTGTGTTTATGTCTAATTACACTGTTTCTGTTAGCGCTTTTTTTTTATTTTTCTCTTTTTAGGTAGTGTTGCATGGAGCGGTGAATATGCAATTGCCCAATCAGTGGTTGTGGGACATGGTGGATGAGTTTGTGTATCAGTTTCAGAGCTTTTGTCAGTACAGGGCTAAGATGAAGAACAAGACCGAGCAGGAGATTCAGCTCTTGAAGCAATATGATCAGGTAATTCTTTGATTGGTACCTTTTTTTGTTACCTTGTTTGGCTGTTGGGAAAATGTAGCGAACGGGTGTAGTTTTGGACTTCATTTGCTTCCTTTGATTGGATTTGCCCTGGCGTTGCTTTTGAGAATGGCTCTTCTGATGGACACAATGGTGTTGCAATTGACATCATAAAAAATGCTCGTCTGTCAAATTGGATTGATTGTATGTATACATGTGTTTCTGTTTTCTTTCAGCTTGTGCTTGACATGGGATGCTGTCCTGCATTGAGATTAGGAATTATGCTGACTCAGTTGTTTTTTAGGCTTGGAATGTATATGGGGTGCTCAACTTCTTGCAAGCACTGGTGGAGAAGTCAATGATCATTCAAATTCTGGAGCAGGAGAAGGAAGGACTTGAGCAATTCACTGCCACTGATGGGTATGATTACAACGGTGGGAGTAATGTCTTGAAGGTGCTGGGATATTTCAGCATGATTGGTTTGCTGCGTGTTCATTGCCTCCTAGGGGACTATCATACTGGCCTGAAGTGCCTACTTCCAATTGACATTAGTCAACAAGGCGTATACACTATTGTCATAGGAAGCCACATAACGACTATATATCATTATGGCTTTGCGAACCTTATGTTGCGGAGGTACGTTCTTACATTTTCTTTTGTCCCTTAAATTTCCTTCCTTTCATTTCTTTGGCTCTTGTATGTTTTTCATCCCTCTATTGTTTTACTGTTGGTCAATATTGGTTTGGCCACCATGTTGATGTTCTCTTGTACAAATTTGTCTACATGATGCATAACATCTCTTGTTTAAGCCTTTATGTACATTAGCTGTTATACAGAAATTTCCTGTGGCTCAGGTGCAAACAGGGGTAGTTATGAATCTCCCAAACAGTGAGCTGAATTGGCCACTTTGCTTCCATTTTTCAGCCTTAAATCCTTCTTCTTGCACCCCTCAAACCCAAGAAGGGAAAACATACCCTTGAGATTTTGTTTGTTGTTCATACATTTGATCCCTTCCTAAAGCCTACAATGTGAGTCTTGTAAACCGGACATACTTTTTTTCTATTCATGTATTTTGGTGCTCAAAATATATGTTTCCGTTGCTTAAAATGTTATTTTTGGTTTTGTGTGTTTGAGGTTTATTTGATGAATTTTCATAATTCTTCCATGTCTAGCTTATGAGACTTTCTCAAAATTTTGAAGGTATGTGGATGCAATTCGTGAGTTCAGTAAAATCCTCTTATACATATATAAGACCAAGCAGTATCATCAGAAGTCTCCACAGTATGAGCAGATATTAAAGAAAAATGAACAGATGTATGCATTGCTTGCAATTTGCCTTTCACTTTGCCCTCAATTAAAGCTTGTTGAGGAGACTGTGAACTCTCAATTGAGGGAGAAGTACGGAGAGAAAATGATGAGAATGCTAAGATATGATGATGAGGCATTTACCATATGTGATGAGCTATTCTCGTATGCATGCCCCAAGTTCATTACACCTTCAGCTCCAAATTTCGAAGAGCCTCTTGTAAACTACAACCAGGTTTGGACTGCACATGCCTTTCAAGCAAACATATTTAGTTCATATTGCGAGAAAAACGCTAAAGCTGTCAGCCCTTAATTGATCTCTATGCTAGCCTGGATTCACTTGTTTTACAAAATAAGCATTGGCTCAGGAAATTTGTTGTGCATAAAGATTGAATGGAATCTCATAAGTTGAAGAAGCAAGAGATTTTGGTGGAATACGGAATGATGAATAGATAACTTGATGTGAAAAAGTCCAGGCATTTTTGTCAGGGTTGCTTAACGTGCCTGGTTGCTTGATCCTTTTCATTCTTTTGTACCTATGGGTGGCACTCACCTTTTGCTGTTTGTTTTATGCAGGATGCATACAGATTGCAGTTGAAGCTGTTTCTTTATGAAGTGAAGCAACAGCAGTTGTTAGGTGGCATCCGGACCTTCCTTAAAGTTTACTCAACTATATCCCTTGGGAAGCTTGCGACTTACATGGAAGTGGATGAACCAACTTTAAGGTCAGGGTTTTGTTGTCTACACTGGATATCCTTAAATTTAATTCATTGAGTTTTACTTTTGTTGTGTCTTGCAGGACTATTTTGATGACTTACAAGCACAAGACTCATGCTGTTGATTCTGATGGAAAGATTGTCTCTAATGCTGATGTGGACTTCTATGTTGATGATGTATGACTTTTATTTTTGCAATTTTTTAACTTGGTTGTGGAAGTTTTATTTGACAGTGTTCCATATCTTTTGAGTGGTCTCTGCAGAACATTGCAACTTTGTCTTTCTCTTTGCATGTGTAGTATGCAATGACAAGTCATTGTCTTTGGTTGTCCTAATTCTTCCCCTTTCCCATTTTTTTCCTGGGAAATCCTCTTATAACAGAGATTTAGTTAGTAAGTTATAGTGAAGTGGCTGGCTGTTGGAATTGCCTATTCTTTTTATTGTTTGGTTTTTTCTTGCCCGGGTCACTACACGTTAAGTGTTGATTCTTTCTACCGTAGCTTTCATTTAGGTTGCTAGGTATTACTACACATCCATTTTAATTGTATTTTGTTTTTGTCCGCATCTACAAATCTTGATACTTGTAAAACAATATTTTGATTCAATGTTTTCTTTTAAATGCTCGAGTCCCTTATGCTGTAGTGGCCCCTTATTGCTGCAGGACATGATTCACGTTGTTGAATCCAAACCAGTTAAACGATATGGTGACTACTTTTTGCGGCAAATTGTCAAGGTATGTTGATTTTCTTGTTCAACAATCTTTGCATTATTTTCCACACTATTCAAATATCTATTCAAATATCTATTGCTGTTTTCCCATATTAGTCTTGATGTAGTTTTTTTTTTTTTTGTCTCTTTTATCAATTGCAGCTTGAAGGGGTGATAAATGATGTGGATCGGACGAAGCTGGAATGAGGCCTCCAACCTTCTGCTGTTTGACTTGCTGCACTCTTTTTTATTGTCTTGTCTATAAATAATTAAACATATCGCTTGATCCTATTTAAATTTCAAGTCTTGTGTTGGTTTTGTTTTGGTTGGTAGACTACGCATGCTCGAGGGACAGATGACCCTATGCTGTGTACTTGTCTGCCCATTGCGATTTGAGGAGGTATATTGATTATTATATCTTATGTAGGGGTTAAGTGTTTTGCATGTATTTTTATTTAGTTTTAATGAGTTTGAAACTTTTTAATTTGTAATCCCTAATAGTGGGAGCCAAGCGACCAATTGGGGCTTAAATTTGGATCAATGCGATATAAGTATGTCAAAATATCACTTCACTAGGCTGCTACCTTGGGTCAATTCGGAGTATGCTGTGTTACCTGGTGGATTGTGATTTAATGATTAATTTTAATGATTTGCCACCCAAAAAAAAAAAAAAAAATCTATTCCATTTGATTTTTAACCCCATTCTACTAAAGTTACAGTACAATATTTGTTACTTTAATATATCATTTACAATTAAAAGTAATTTAATCTTTTAGAATATATCCATAAGAGTAATTATATTGTAATTAGGGAATATGAGTTCTATTTATTTGTTCATTAATCAATTATATTTATTCATAATCAATGAAATATAATTGGGAATTCATGTAAGAAAAATAAATTCTAATTCAACCTAATAAAAAATAATGAATTCAAATTAAGATAATAAATAAAATACATCTGAAGTACAGAGAAATACAAAATTTATCATAATAAAACTCATAATTTTTCAATTAAAAAAGAGTTGTTGCTATTATATACCTTTAATAGGTGTATAAAATATACTCTCAAAAGTGGTTATTCTTGTAAATTATATGGTTTATTTGTGTGTGTGAACGAATGAATTATAAAAAAATTAAATATTGGGAATCTTTGAGCATTGATTGAGTCATTCTAGTCCATCATCACGTGCGAATAAACTGACCCAACCCAATTAAAGAAAAACTGAAAAAAATTGGAAACTCCCGTCCTATTATTATACAGACGTTGCCAACAATGTAAAACAAAGGCCTCTCTTCCAAATTAAAAAAAAAAAAAAAAAAAAAAAAGGGACCCACTCTCACTGTCAATAATTGTGAACCTTTTTATAGAGAAATTGGTTTCATCCTGGCCATTAATCTAAGTAACAATGCTACACTGACATGAATAAAAGTGATAAAACAGGCAAGGCAGGCATGCATAAGGCTTTTGCCTCTACAATTTCTATGACTTTCATAGAATATAAATTAGCTCAATAATCAAAAGGTTGTTGGACAATGGGAATAGGGTGCTAACATGCTTTTGTCACCCGTACGTAGTCCTAGAATTTTTTACACTCTCAAAAAGAAACCAAAAAAAAAAAAAAAAAAAAAAAAAGACATAGTTTTCGATGGGAGGATGCATATTACTCTCTACCAATTAACCTATGGCAACTTCAATTTTTGGAGACCTTCCATCAGAACCCCTTTTCTTTTCTTTTCTTTTCTTTTCTTTTTTTTCTCTCTCTCTCTTTCTCTCTCTCGTGGCCTTGCCAAAAAGCTCCGCTGTCAGGTCAAAAGATGCTATAAAGTTCCACTAAACGAACTTCAAGTTATCATGATGAAAAAAAAAAAAAAATCATCTCTTACTATCATTTTAGAATGTTTTTATAAATATATTTATTTTAATTATTTTTTAAATTCATTTGATAAATTATTTTGTAAGATAAATTTAGTCTGTAATATTAAAAAAATTTTATTACTATACTTATTTCATTTTTTTAATCTACCCAACATATTATTCAGTTTATATTAAATATTTTTTATTAAATCAACTCATATTTTATGTAATAGATATATCTTTCTTTTATTGTTAGGTTATTAAATTTGTTAATGTAGTTTAAGTTTTAATTTTTCAAAAATATTTTTAAAATTAATAAAATAAAATTATTTTAAAATATTATAAAAGATGAAAAAAAATATAATATACAAAAAAAATTTAATTTTTTAATAAAATTAAAATGTCATATAAGCAAATTTAATGATATTATAGTGAGAGAGAAATGCATTCAATATGTGACGCATGAGTAAATGTTATGTGATTATATTTAATAAAAGTTAAATTAAATTAAATTAATGAATTAATCATAATAAATGATTTTTTTAGAAAAATAAAGTTAGTATAATTACAAAAACATTCTTGGTTGGTTGGTGAATCGAGTTTAATTAATGTATTTAACTAATGAACTAATGTATTTGATTAATGTTACCTTTGAACAAGATTCACTCACACTTAATGCGCAATGCATCAAATGTAAAACTCTGTCATATGTTAACCATAAATTCCTATAAATTTTTCACAATCACAGGGATTTGAAACTTAACCTAACAAGAAGAGAGACATGCTGAATTACCATCATTTCCTCTTATCCCATAAATATCACTAGCAATTGAGCTTATACATCTAAGTAAAGGTTTCAAGTTTAATTTTGTGCGAGCAAATGATGGACATGAACCAGATCTCATATGTAAGTGCTTTTGGACAAAGTTATTTTTGTTAGTAAATTGGATGGAATAAATTCAAACTCAAAGAAAAAACTAAGAACCAAGACTTTATATCAGGCCACCATATCCCTTGAGTCAGGCAGGCATTATACTACAGCGGTGGGGAAAGGAATTTCCCATTGGACGACATGATCATTAGTTTGCAATGATAATGTTTGTAGATGGCTAGTTCTCTCTCCGGATTATGCACAGGCATTGAATTTCTTAGGACTACGTCCAACGATGGAATTCTTTTTGGATTTAAGAAGAAGAAAAGGCATGCGAAGATTAGTATTGATTATCAAGATGTCATGTCCTTTTCCTCTTCCCTCCATCCTTGGGAAAATGCTTTGATCTGGGAGTTAAAAGCACGCAAAGAAAGAATAAAAACAACTTGCGCAAAAGGGCCGTGAGAGTCTAAAACACGCACACAAAAAGGGATTTGATTTGATTTGAGAGTCAAAAACGTGCACGCCAAATGAAAAAAAAAAAAAGAAAAAAAAAAGATACAGCGAACAAACAAAGTGTACACTCATATGCGTTAATAGTTATTTATCCTTTGTTCAATGTTCGATTTTCTCAGAAAGAAAAAAATGTAAAAATGTGTATTGAATGTGAAAAATTTTAATAATAACAACAGAGAATGTGCAATAGATTGTATTGTAATAACACCCAACAATACCAATAGTTGTTAGACATTGGGAACCCAAAATAATTATCCGACCTGCCGGATTCGAACCAGCGACCTAAGGATCACCGCAACCACTACAGTCCTCCGCTCTACCAACTGAGCTAAGGTCGGACGACGAAGGGTTTTAGAACAACTTTTTAACATTCTATCTTAAAATTTGTTTCTTTTTTTCCGGTGGAGAATATAAAAAGGAAGAAAATTGGCTCTTTCCATGGCAGGACGGGATAGGAAGGGGAAGGAGATGTTGTCTATTCTATTTCTTACCAAAGGGAGATGGACAAAAGTAAAAGCGTATGTTAAAGGCAGAAGCAAATCCCCAACAGCAATTAAAAGATTGGCAGTAAAGGCTTCGCCAAGAATCCTGCAACCTTGAGCGCCAAATCAGAGGCAAGTCTCAATTCTTCTTCTTCTTCTTCCTCTTCTTCTTGTTTTTAATTTCTTCCTTAAAATTTTCTTCTCATTTTCTTTCCATTTGTGGGCTTGAATCTGCAGTCGTCATTTCTGTTTTTCTGTTACGAATTTTGCTGGCTGGATTGGATCAATGTAATGACTTACGACTTTTATGGCCCTGGCTGGTCTCCATCCAGCACAGGACCACCTGCTGCATTGTACAATCCTGGCAACGATCTAAGTCGGGATTATGGGGTTCGATCTTGGATTCAGTCAGGCTTGTCTGCTAAGAAGATAGTGTTTGGATTTCCCTTCTATGGCTGGTCTTGGCGTCTCACGAATGCAAATAACCATGGCCTTTTTGCACCGGCTAATGGAGCTGGTCTGTCGGGCGATGGATCAATTGGTTATAAGCAGATCGTGCTGTTCATAGCCCAGAACAAGGATACAAAAGTGTTCAATTCCACTTTTGTATGTGATAGAGTTTGACGAAAGGCGTGCCAAGGGACTTTGCTTTTGGTGTGACAAAAAATACGAGCGTGGTTATAAATGCGGACAAAAGAATCTCTATCTCATTGAGGCGAGTGGGGATGAAAGAGGAACTGAGAATGAAGGATCGACAGCATCAGAGGGTGAGGAAGACCCAGTGGAGCAGGTGCATATTTCAATGCATGCAATCTCCAGAATTGGTTCAGAGATGTGCAGAACCATGCGGGTCACGGTTCGTGTTTGCTCCAAGTCTCTTCCTGCGTTGATCGACTCCGGTAGTACTCACAATTTTTTGCACTGGGAAATAGCCAAACGCATACGGTGCTGGATTGAACCCACAACTGGGTTGCAAGTGAAGGTGGCTGATCGCAGCTGGGTTGATTGTACTGGCATATGTAAGGGATTTCAGTGGGAACTGCAGGGTAGTAAGTTCCCCTCTGATGTGTATATCTTGCCTCTAGGAAGCTGTGATCTGTTGTTGGGAGTTCAATGGCTAGATACGTTGGGTGACATTTATTGGAATTTTAAACAACTTCGTATGGAGTTTAAAACAGAGGGAAGGCGACATCTTTTGTGCAGTGCTGCTTAACCGTCAATCAAAAGGATAGGAGACAAGGGGTTAATGAAGGCGTTAGGACCTTCAAGCCATCTGGCCTTAATGCAGCAGCTCTATGGTGTTAGTAAGGAATGGAGTCCAACCTTGCATAGGCCCTCAGGGATACACAATGGGCAGCATGTTGGGTCCGAAGAGCATGATCTTAAGATGTTATTGGAAGAATTTACTGATCTATATGCTGAACCCTTCTCCTTGCCATCTCAACGAGGTCATAGCCATAAAATTGTTCTTAAAGCGGGAGCCCAACCCGTCAACACTTGTCCGTCCCTATCGGTATTTGGCCCTCCAGAAGGATGTTATTGAGGCAATGGTGAAAGAAATGTTGGCTACAAGCCTAATTCAAAACAACTCCAATCCGTTTGCCTCACTTAGTCTTGGGGCTATGTTTTCCAAAATGGACTTACAATTTGGTTATCACCAAATTAGAATGCATCATGTTGACGTTCTAAAGACGGCATTTAAGACGCATGATGACCATATGATGAGCACTTTTTTAGATTTTACACACGGTCACGAAAGCACGAATTTCACTCATGATTATGTAGCATTTAATTTTTTTTACGCTTTTCGTAGAAATTAAGTCAGTCTTCCCATTGGACAGTGAAGAGAGAGTAGAGCACCACAGAAAACACAAGAGAAAATGATGAGAGAAGGAACACACTAAAGTTTCTGACTTTATTTTAGGATCTATTAGTTTATGATACTGAGAGGAGGGTGAATCAGTATCACCATAATTTGCATATATGTGAACAAATTTAACCTTTTCTTAAAAGTGAACTCTTTCTTAGATTCGACTAAGGTAGATCTATTGCTACCTACTAATCACAATAGTTTCCAAAGTCACATTTCAGACACCTTGCCTAATAAACAATTTGGATGTTCTTGTTTAGGTTTTCTTTTAGGTTATGGGTTGGCTGATATTTTAGCTGCGTTCATAACTCAATTCAAAATACAGAATGTAAAGCAAATTAAGGACACACGAGATTTACGTGGTTCTGTCAACGTGACGTACATCCACGGTGGTAGGGACTCTCCCTTACCGAGACTATCCACTATACTTGAGAATTCCAGTTACAATGGATGCCTTAATCCTCTGCTCCTCTTACTATTGCAATTACTAAGTAAGTACAATACAAAAAGTGTCACTTACTGTGTCTACCCTTCTTCTAGCTTGTCTTGCCTCTGTTGAATTGAATGGTTGCTTCACTGCCGCTTAGAAGTTCACCATAACGCTTTCTAACCTCTCTTGAAGAAATATGGAAATACGTTGAGTTCTTTTCGATGCCTCGCTGAATTCTTCTCTAGGTTGTCTCACACAGCTCCTGCTTTCACCGTCTCACGGTCTCACCCGTCTCCTTGTCTCAGGGCTCACCTCACATTTCTGGTTTGTCGTTCCACGTCTCACGACCTGCCTCATGTTTCTGGTTTGGTGTTACACATTTCATGCACGTTTTTGGTTTGCACCCTTTGCTGGTCATACACCTCACGCATGCTTCTGATTTGGCATTTCACATCTCATGTACGTTTCTGGTTTGCACGCCTTGCTGGTCACATGCCTTACCACCGTTTCTAGTTTGCACTTGTCCGTTTTACACCTTTGGACAGTTGGTTTGCTCTCCCGGTGGTCTCCTCTTTCACAGTTTCTCCTCTCTTCCCTTACGGACGGTGTGTTGTCTTCTCTCTTACGTGAGTCACATGGTTTTCTCCAGCCGTCACACCTTTTTGCTGTGTGTTCTCCTTTGCCGTCCAGCCTTGCTTTGGCCGTTCTTCTCCTTGCTTGGTCATCTACCCCTTTACCGTTGGTTGTGTTTGGCTGTGTAGATTGGTTTAGACGTTTAACTTGTTTGGCCATGTAGGTTGGTTTGGACGTTCAACTTTGGCCGTATAGATTGGCTTGGACGTTTACCTTTGGTTGGCCAGTTGTCTCCCTATGGCTGTCCCTTTGTGTTTTGTTGTCCAGCTCTTGCTGTCCAGCAGTTCCTCGTTTTCTCTCTTTGGCCGGTCACCCTTTGTGTTTTGCCGTCCAGCACCTTCTAATTTGTGATTTGCCGTTCACCTTTGGTTGCTGTCTAGTTGTGTCTTCTCCTTTGCAGGTGGTGGTTTGCCGTTTGCTCCCTTGTGTTTGCCGAGTGGTTTGCTTTGGATGTCTTTTTGTTTGGCTGTCTCCTTCCTTACTTTTTCTCTCTTTGGTTGGCTGGTTGTCTAGGTTTGCTATCTGTTTTGCTCAATTGCCGATTTGTCTTCATTTGTTGTCTTCCAATGGCCTTTATATACTCCTTCATGAAACCCTAATAGGGATTATTTGTGGCGAATTTACTGTCTTACCCTTCTATGTGGCTTTTTTTTCTTGCACACTTAAACCTAGTTGACAACAATTACAACCCATATAAGGCTGTGGGAACAACACACATTATATTATGTCTGAGAGAAAGTACAAGTAAATTGGATGCCTTCTACCTTTGGGACTAATCCCCTTTATATATAACTTTACTTCCTAAATGAATGGTTGAGATTTATTTAATATAACAACTACAATCAAGGTTTTAGAGAATTCTACAAAGATCTCTACAAGTTTACATAATCAAGAGAATTCTAGAATAAGGTGGAGTGTTCTAAGGTCTTAGTAACCTTTTTATCCTTCAAGATTTTACTAAACTCCTTTAGAACCTCTAGGGTGTTTCACTCTCCTCCACCTAATCCTTTGATTCCCTTGTCGAGTCCTCATATTCTTGAAGTTGTTGAAATTGCCACATATCCTATTTGCTTTCCCATGTTACTTTACTTCCAGGCAATCCCTTCCATTTGATCAAGTATTAAGTGCTTGGTAGTGTATTGCGTTTTTGAACAATTCGTTTGCCAAGCATTTCTCTGACCTTTTTGTCATA
The DNA here is from genome assembly GCA_021533255.1 of Ceriops tagal. NCBI lineage: Eukaryota > Viridiplantae > Streptophyta > Magnoliopsida > Malpighiales > Rhizophoraceae > Ceriops > Ceriops tagal. Next base: position 4,836,452 of record CM038604.1, read on the forward strand.
GGACTTTATCACAATTGGGGGAGCTTTACTGGAGACACCACGTCTTGGGTCTTCCTTGTCTTCCTTGAATGGTTTGAGTATATTCATGTGGAAGACTGGGTGGATTTTCAAGTTTTTGGGCAGATCTAGTTTGTAAGAGACCTTACCAACCTTCCCAAGGATTGAGTAAGGTCCCTCATACCTTTTTATTAGACCCTTATGGATAGAATGAAAAGTTTTGAATTGTTGGGACAAGATTTTGACTATTACCTTGTCTCCAATAGTAAACTCGACTTATCGTCTTCTCTGGTCTGCCAATTTCTTCATCTTCTTAGCTGCTTTGTCAAGATAGGAATAGGCTATGTTGGCTTACTCCTTCCACAACTTGGCCATTTTTAGGGCTCTTGGGCTTCTAGTTGAAGAATCCGCATCCATATGGTGGGGCGTTAAAGGTTGCTACTTAGTCGCTAACTTAAAGGGATTCCTCCCGGTCGCCTTGCTCTTTTGTAAATTGTAAGAAAATTGAACCACGTCCAGGAGTTTCCCCCAATCGCGTTGGTTAGCACTTACAAAATGCCTAAAATAACACTCCAAAAGAGCATTCATCCTCTCAGTTTGGCCGTCAGTTTGAGGATGAAAGCTCATAGAGAAATGCAACTTGGTCCCCAAGAGTCTGAACAACTCGTCCCACAGTCGGCTAGTAAAATGAGGATCACGATCAGTTATAATATGGCGTGACAACCCCCAATACTTTATCACATTTTTGAAGAATAGTCGCGCTGCCTCTTCAGTCGTATAATCAGTTGGGGCAAGGATGAAAGTCCCATACTTTGAAAAGCGATCCATGATCACTATGATTGACCTTGACCCTTTTGACTTGGGTAATACAGAAATGAAATCCATAGTGATGGTGTCCCAAGGCTTTTGGGGTATTGGTTAAGGCTCTAGTAAGCTTCCAGGTAATTGGTGGTCAACCTTGTCTTGTTGGCACACAAGACAGGTTCAAATATACATCTCAACCTTATCCCTTAATTGAGGCTAATAGTATATCGCCTCCAATAATGCCCACGTTTTCTTTATACCTAGGTGATCCGCCCATTTGGTATCATGACATTCCTTAATGAGGGAACATCTTATATTCCCCCATTTAGGCACATAGAGTTGTCTACCTTGGGTATAGATTAGGCCATCCTACCTTGATAAAGCAACTAAGAAGATGAAGAAATGGACAGACCAAGGAAGACAACAAGTCGAGTTTGCTGTTGGAGACAAGGTAATGGTTAAAATCTTGCCCCAACAATTCAAAGCTTTCTGTTTTATCCATAAGGGTTTAATAAGGAGGTATGAGGGACCTTACTCAATCCTTAGGAAGGTTGGTAAGGTTTCTTACAACTGGATTTTCCCAAAAACTTGAAAATCCACCCAGTCTTCCACGTGAGTATGCTCAAACCATTCAAGGAAGACAAGGAAGACCTAATATGTGGAGTCTCCAATAGAGCTCCCCCAATTGTGATAAAGTCCTATGACAAAGAGGTTAGAGAAGTGCTTAGCGAACGAATTGTTCGAAAATGCAGTACACCACTAAGCACCCAATACTTGATCAAATAGAAGGGATTGCTTGAGAGTGAAGCAACATGGGAAAGTAAGGAGGATATGTGACAATTTCAACAACAACTTTAAGAATACGAGGACTTGACAAGGGTGTTGAAGGATTAGGTGGGGGAGAGTAAAACGCCCTGGAAGGTTCTAGAGGAGCTTAGTAAAATTTTAAAGGATGAAGAGGTTGCTAGGACCCTAGAACATTCCACTTTATTCTAGAATTTTCTTTGGGCTTTTCTCCATACTTGGTGCCATTATCTGTTGGGTTCTCGATTTGCGATCAAGACAAACAATATGGCCATTAGCTACTTCCAAACCCAAAAAAAGCTGACCTCGAAGCAAGCTAGGTGGTAGGACTATTTGGCTGAGTTCGACTATATGTTGGAATATAAGTCGGGCAAAGCCAATGTAGTCATTGATGCTCTAAGTCACAAAGCAGAACTGGCGGCTATCTCTCAAGTAAAAGGGGATATCAAAGACCTAATTCGAGAAGGGCTTAAGCATGATCTCATGGCTAGACAAATTACTAACCTTACTGTTAAGAGGGAGATAAAAAGGTTTTGGACTGAGGATGACCTAATCTATATCCGAGGTAGGTGACTCGATGTGTCTAAGTATGGGAATATAAAATGTTCCCTCATTAAGGAGTGTCATGATACCAAATGGGTGGGTCACCCAGGCATGAAGAGGATGTGGGCATTATTAGAGGTGACATATTATTGGCCTCAATTGAAGAATGAAGTTGAGATGTATGTTAGAACCTATTTTGTGTGCCAACAAAACAAGGTTGACCACCAATTATTTGGAGGTTTACTAGAGCCTCTACCAATACCCCAAAAGGCCTTGGGAGACGATCATTATGGATTTCATTTTTGCATTACCCAAGTTAGAAGGGTCAGGGTCGATCATAGTGGTTGTGGATTATCCTTGACTTTGTTAGGGATTTCACAATGTTGTTGCTGAAAATACCTAACCTAGGGGCAGAAGATGCATTGCTTTACTTTATGGATGGACTCCAAAATTAGGCCAAGTAGGAAGTGCAGCGACGAGGGGCGAAAGACGTTGATAAGGCCATTGCGATTGCAGAGTCCCTCACCGAGTATCAAAGTAGTGAGTCTTCTAAAAACAAGAGTAACTCCAACAAAGGTGGGGGAGAAAGAGACAGAGGCCAAGTAAGCCACAACCCATTTACTAGAAAGGATTATGAGGAGAAAAAACAATCTTTCGCACTAAAAGGAGGGTGTTTCATGTGCAAGGGGTCACAACCTATGAAAAATTGCCCAAAACTTAGTTCGTTGACAGCTATGATCGAGCAACAAGAGGCACAACTAACCGATGATTGTGTAGGGCAGATTGGGTCGCTGCAATTGCTTAATACATTTAAAGCTAAACAAGGAAGAGGGGGATATTAGGCCATATAAACGTGGGCATTGCATACCCCAATAGGTTACCTTTTGGGAAAAAGGTAATAGCGTCGTGACAAGTGGTATTAGAGCCTACCCCTGTCCTACCGTGGGACCCTTGACTAGGTGGTAAGTGATCCTTAACGGGTAATGCCATCTTGGGTACACACTACTTGGTGCACCAAGGGTACATCGACGAGGACGTCAATGAATCAGGTGTGGGTGCACAAAGGGTGCATCGATGAGGATGTCAATGAATCAGGTGGAAGATGTCACGAGTGCACTCTACCCAACTCCCACATCATCGAGGAAGAGGGGAATCTTGGGCCATATAAACATGGGCACTGCACACCCTAATAGGTTGCCTTTTGGGGAGAAGGTAATGGCCTTGTGACAAGTGGTATCAGAGCCTACCCTTAAGACCCTCGACTTGGCGCGGAATGCCGAGAACCTTCAGTTTCATTGGCTCAGTACATGTCTAAGAACATCGACGAGGACATTGATGAATTTGGTGTGGGAGGATGTAATGGGTGCACACTACCTAACCCCCATATCATCGAGGAAAAGGGGGATCTTATGCCATATAAACGTGGGCACTACATACCCCAATAGGTTGCCTTTTGGGGAGAAGGTAATGGCTCCGTGACAAGTGGTATCAGAGCCTACCCCTGTTCGCCGTGGGACCCTAGACTTGGCGCAGAATGCCGAGAACCTCCAGTTTCACTGGCCTGGTGCATGTCCAAGAACATTGACGAGGATGTCGATGAATTCGGTGTGGAAGGATGTAATGGGTGCACATTACCCAACTCCTACATTGTCGAGGAAGAGAGGGATTTTGGGCCATATAAATGTGGACACTGCACACCCCAACAGGTTGCCTTTTGGGGAGAAGGTAATGACCCTGTGACAAGTGGTATCAGAGCTTACCCCTGTTCGTTGTGGGACCCTCGACTTGGCGCGAAATGCCGAGAACCTCCAATTTCACCGATTCAGTACGTGTTTAAGAACATCGATGAGGACGTCAATGAATTTGGTGTGGGAGGATGTAATGGGTGCACACTACCCAACTCTCACATTGTCGAGGAAGAGGGGGATTTTAGGTCATATATACATGGGCACTACATACCTCAACAGGTTGACATCCTACGTGGCTTCTCCTTATCAGGATGGTAAGGCTTTAGCAAGCTTATGTGGAATATTGGATGTATATCGAGGTGTGATGGTAAAATTAATCGGTAAGCTAGCTTGCCAATCCTCTTCTCAATTGGGAAAGGTCCCTCGTAATGCTTTACAAGGCCCTTATGCATCCTAGCAAGCCTTCGGCTTTAATGGGAAAGGAGTTTCACCATCACCAAATCTCTTTCTTTAAACTCCAAGTGTCTTCTCTTGGCATCGGCCTATTTCTTCATCCGCTTAGTAGCCTTAACCCGATTGTTGCCCCAAAGATTTGGCTAGAACATTATGGACGAATGCTTATATGTTAAGTCTTTAGAATTCTCTCTTGTAAATATCTAAACTATTCTAGAATAGTCTTGATCTATAAGGTTCTAGAGGAGCCTAGTAAAATCTTGAAGGATGAAGAGGTTATTAGGACCCCAGAACATTTCATCTTATTCTAGAATTCTCTTGATTATGTAAACTTGTAGAGATCCTTGTAGAATTCTCTAGAACCTTGATTGTAGCGGTTAGATTAGATAGATCTCAGCTATCCATTTAGGAGGTAGAGTTGTATATAAAGGGGATTAGCCCCAAGGGTGGAAGGTATCCAATTTACTTGTACTCTCTCTCAAATATAATATAGTGTTTCCTTTCTCTCCTCATTCTCTCTTTTGTTTTCTGTGGTGCTTTACTCTCTCTTCACTATCTAAGGGGGGAGGCTGACTTAGCTTCTATGAAGGGCGTAGGGCCGCCTGGTCGTGAGTGAAATTCGTACGTTTGTGACATTGGTATCAGAGCCAGGTTGTGAGGCATAATGTCGAGCACCATAGAGGAGAATGTGGTAAGGGAACACCAAGGGATGGAGAGGGGATGTGATCCCTCTCCCACTCAAGGTGGGAATAAGAAGAAGGAGCCTGGACGCAACAAGACTCGTTCCATCGCTATTCTTGCCACTTTGGAAGAGAAGTCTAACATCCTAGAATAGGTAATGTCTGAGATGGGAGTACGTATTGAACATATTGAGCATAATTTTGAGGCTTTAGAGTCTTACACATTGGAAGAGCTTGACAAAGTTAAGGGGACGTCCAAGAGTGTCTTTCCAATAACAAAGGGTGTTATGGGAATGAGCAAGCCTTTAAGGCGATAGTCATGTAGACCGTCAAAAGCTTGCAAACTTAAGTGACCTCTTTAGAAACCATTCTAGAGGAGATGCGCTAGGACATAGCTATGTGCAAGAGGGTTGTAGCTAACGATGGCAGCTCCTGGGGTGGAGGCTCCCAAGCCTAAAGAGTTCTTGGGTAAGAGGGATGCCCAAGAGGTGAAGAATTTCCTTTGGCAAATGGAGAGATACTTTAAGTGCCTAAAGATGATAGACGAGCAAGACAAAGTGAACACGGTGACCCTTTACCTTGCGGATATAGTAACTCTGTGGTGGTGGAGGAAGCATGCAGATATGCAAAAAGGCCTTTGCAAAGACATGGGAGGACTTCAAGAGGGAACTCAAAAGGCAGTTTTTCCTTGAGAACGTGGTATATGAGACATGTAAGCAACTAAGGGAGCTGAGACACAAGTCCTCTATTCCTGACTATGTTAGGGATTTCATAATGCTGTTTTTGAAAATACCTAACCTAGGAGTAGAAGATGCATTATTTTGTTTCGTGGATGGACTTCAAAATTGGGCCAAGCAAGAAGTACAGCAACGAGGGGTGAAAGACGTTAATGAGGCCATTGCAAAGTCCCTCACCGAGTATCAAAGGAGTGAATCTTCTAAAAATAAGAGTTCTAATTATAACTCCAACAAAGGTGGGAGAGAAAGAGACTGAAGCCAAAAAAGCTACAACCCATCTACTAGAAAGGACTATGAGGAGAAGAAACAATCCTTTGCGTCAAAAGGAGGGTGTTTTATGTGTAAGGGACCATACCCTGTGAAAAATTGCCTAAAACTTGGTTCGTTGACAGCCATGATTGAGCAACAAGGGGCATAACTAACTGATGATTGTGTAGGACAAATTAGGTCTCTACAATTGCTTAATGCACTTAAGGCTAAACAAGAGGTCTAAGCAAACAAAGGCAAGAGGCTAATGTTCGTGGATGTGCAAATCAACGAGTAGTATAACCAAATCATGATTGACACGGGTGCTACCCAGAACATTATCACCAAAGAGGAGACCAAGTGACTTAGTCTAAATATGACCCATGGTGGGGCGTGGCTCAAGACCATCAACACTAGTGCCAAGCCTTTAAGTGGGGTTGCTCGAAATGTACCGATGAGCCTTGGTCCATGGAGAGGCGTGGTTGACTTTTCAGTGGCACACATGGACGATTTCAAGATCGTGCTTGACATGGACTTCCTTCGTAAGGTACAAATTGTTCTTATGCCCTACCTAAATTCTGTGTGTATGCTCAAAAAAGAGGGCCTATGCATGGTTCTTGCCATCTCAAAACTGAAAGATAGGAAGGCCCTTTTAGTAATGCAAGTAGTGAAGGGTTTTAAGCGAGGGGAAATCACCTATTTAGCAATAATGGTGATTGATGACCCCTCTAGTCCTCAAGAGGCAAACCTAGCCCAAGAGATTAGAAATGTTCTTGAGGAGAATAAGGATGTGATACCCCCCGAGTTGCCCAAACGACTTCCACCAAGGAAGGAGGTAGATCACAAGGTAGAACTAGAACTGGGGTCTAAGCCATCTACTATGACCCTTTATTGCATGTTGCTTATCGAACTTAAAGAGTTAAAAAGGCAACTAACTAGTTTACTTGATGCAGGTCAAATTTGACCTTTAAAAGCTCCCTATGGTGCCCTAGTTTTGTTCCAAAGGAAACATGATGGTTCCCTATGGTTATATATCGACTACAGAGCGTTAAACAAGATTACGGTAAAGAATCGGTACCCCTTTCCTCTCATTCCTGATTTGTTTGATAGATTAGTACAAGCCAAGTGGATTACAAAGGTGGACTTGTGTTCTGGATACTATCAAGTTTGTATCATAGAAAGAGATGAGGCAAAGACAGCCTGTGTTACCCGCTATGGTTCCTTTGAGTGGTTGGTGATGCCCTTTGGGCTAACCAATGCCCTTGCTACTTTCTCCACACTTATAAACCAGATCTTTCAGCTATTCTTGGACCAATTTGTAGTGGTTTACTTGGACGACATCCTTATCTATAGTGAGACTCTTAAAGACTATGTAGACCACCTATAAACCATGTTCATGCTTTTGCGGGACAATGAGCTTTACATCAAGAAGGAGAAGTGCACTTTTGCAGCACAGAAAGTACACTTCCTTGGTCATGTGGTGGGGAATGGACGAATTCGAATGGATGATGAGAAGGTGTGGGCCATCCAAGATTGGTAACTGCCAAAGAATGTGTCATAATTGCAATCATTCCTTAGTCTAGCCAACTATTACAGGTGATTCATTAAGGGATACTCAGCATGTATGACTACCTTAACTGACTTATTAAAGAAGAGTCAATTATGGGAGTGGCCAACTCAACAGCAAATGGCCTTTGAAGGGTTAAAGGCTATGGTAAGTAGAGAGCCTGTCCTTATTCTCCTTGACTTTACAAAGGTGTTTGAAGTCTACACCAATGCTTCTAACTTTGCCATATGAGGGGTCCTAATGCAAGAAAGGCATCCCGTGGCTTATGAGAGTAAGAAATTAAATGACGCCGAACGGAAGTACACGGTGCAAGAGAAGGAGATGACCACCATTGTGTATTGTCTCCATACTTGACACTATTATCTGTTGGGTTCTTGATTTGGGATCAAGATAGACAATGTAGTCATTAGCTACTTTCAAACCTAAAAGAAGCTAACCTCGAAGCAAGCTAGGTGGCAGGACTATTTGGTTGAGTTCGACTATACGTTGGAATATAAGTTGGGCAAAGCCAATGTAGTCACTGATGATCTAAGTCACAAAGTAGAACTGGTGGTGATCTCTCAAGTAAAAGGGGATATCAAATAACTAATTTGAGAAGGGATTAAGCATGATCCCATGGCTAGACAAATTACCAACCTTACTATCAAGAGGGAGACAAAAAGGTTTTGGATTGAGGATGGCTTAATCTATACTTGAGGTAGGTGATTCTATGTGCCTAAGTGGGGAAATATAAGACGTTCCCTTATTAAGGAGTGTCATGATACCAAATGGGCGGGTCACCTAGGCATGAAGAAGACGTGGGCATTATTGGAGGTGACATACAATTGGCCTCAATTGAGGGATGAGGTTGAGATGTATGTTAGAACCTGTCTTGTATGCCAACAAGACAAGGTTGACCATTAATTACCTGGAGACTTACTAAAGCCTCTACCAATACCCCAAAGGCCTTGGGAGACGATCACTATGGATTTCATTTTTGCATTACCCAAGTCAAAAGGGTCAGGGTTGATCATTGTGGTCATAGATTGCTTTTCAAAGTATGGGACTTTCATCCCTGCCCCAATTGATTGTATGGCTGAAGAGGCAACACGGCTATTCTTTAAAAATGTGGTAAAGTATTAGTGGTTGCCCCGCCATATCGTAATTGATCGTGATCCTTGTTTCATTGGCCGACTGTAGGACGAGTTGTTCAGACTCTTGAGGACCAAGTTGCATTTCTCTACGAGTTTTCATCCTCAAACTAACGACTAAATTAAGAGGGTGAATGCTCTTTTGGAGTGTTATCTTAGGCATTTTGTAGGTGCCAACCAACACGATTGGGCAAAACTCTTGGACGTGGCTCAATTTTCTTACAATTTACAAAAGAGTGAGGCGACCGGGAAGAGTCCCTTTGAATTGGCGATTAGGCAGCAACCTTTAACGCCCTATAAAGTGGATGCGGATTCATCAACCAGAAGCCCAGGAACCCTAAAGATGGCCAAGTCATGGAAGGAGCAAGCCAACATAGCCCGTTTTTACCTTGACAAGGTAGCTAAGAAGATGAAGAAATGGGCAGACAAGAGAAGACGACAAATCGAGTTTGCTGTTGGAGACAAGGTAATGGTCAAAATCTTTCCCTAACAATTCAAAGCTTTCTGCTTTGTTTATAAGGGTTTAATAAGGAGTTATGAAGGACCTTACTCAATCCTTGGGAAGGTTGGTAAGGTCTCTTACAAATTTGATCTGCCCAAAAACTTGAAAATCCACCTAGTCTTCCACGTGAGTATGCTCAAACCATTCAAGGAAGGCCCAAGACGTGGAGTCTCCAATAAAGCTTGACCAATTGTGGTAAAGTCCTATGACAAAGAGGTCAAAGAAGTGCTTGGCGAACGGATTGTTCAAAAATGTGGTACACCACTAAGTACTTAATACTTGATCAAATGGAAGGGATTACCCGAGAGTGAAGAAACATGGGAAAGCAAGGAAGATATGTGGTAATTTCAACAACAATTTCAAGAGTATGAGGATTCGATGAGGGCATTAAAGGATTAGGTGGGGGAGAGTGAAACGCCCTAGAAGGATCTAGAGGAGCCTAGAAAAATCTTGAAGGATGAAGAGGTTACTAGGACCTTAGAACATTCCACCTTATTCTAGAATTCTCTTGATTATGTAGACTTATGGAGATCCTTATAAAATTCTTTAGAACCTTGATTGTAGCTGTTAGATTAGATAAATCTTAGACATCCATTTAGGAGGTAAAGTTGTATATAAAGGGGATTAGCCCCAAGGGTGGAAGACATCCAATTTACTTGTACTCTCTCTTAAATATAATATAGTGTTTCCTTTCTCTCCTCATTCTCTCTTGTGTTTTTTGTGGTGCTCTACTCTCTCTTCACTATCTAAGGGGGAAGGCTGACTTAGCTTCTATGACGGGCGTAGGAAAAGTTAAGTGCCACACAGTCGTGAGTGAAATTCATACGTTCGTGACAGTTAGTATCAGAGCCAGATTGTGAGGCATAATGTCGAGCATCATAGAGGAGAATGTGGTAAGGGAGCACCAAGTAAAGGAGAGGGGACGTGATCCCTCCCCCATTCAAGATGGAAATAAGAAGATGGAGCGTGGATGCAGCAAGACTTATTCTGCCATAACTCTTGTCACTTTGGAAGAAAAGTCTAACATCCTTAAACTGGTAATGACTAAGATGGGATTATGTATTAAACATGTTAAGTATAATTTTGAGGCTTTGGAGTCCTATACATTAGAAGAGCTTGACAAAGTTAAGGGGGACGTCCAAGAGTGTATTTCCAATAATGAAGGATGTTACGGGAGTGAGCAAACCTTCAAGGCGACAGTTATGCAGACCGTCAAAAGCTTGCAAACTCAAGTAACCTCGTTAGAAACCATTCTGGAGGAGATGCGCCAAGACATAGCCATATGTGAGAGGGTTGTGGCTAACGATGGTAGCTTAAGGGGAGCTCTTAGGGTGGAGGCCCCCAAGCCTAAAGAGTTCTTAGGCAAGAGGGATGCCCAAGAGGTGGAGAATTTCCTTTGACAAATGGAGAGATACTTTGAGTGTCTCAAGATGACAGTTAAGCGAGACAAAGTGAACACAACGACCCTTTACCTTGCGGATACAGCAACCTTGTGGTGGTGTAGGAAGCATGCAGATATGAAAAAAGGCCTTTGCACCATAAAGACATGAGAGGACTTCAAAAAGGAGCTCAAGAGGCAGCTCTTCCTTGAGAACGTGGTATATAAGGCACAGAAGCAACTGAGGGAGCTAAGACACAAGTCCTCTATCCTTGACTATGTTAGGGATTTTACAATGTTGTTGCTGAAAATACCTAACCTAAGGGCAGAAGATGCATTGTTCTACTTTGTGGATGGACTCCAAAATTGGGCCAAGCAGGAAGTGCAGCAGTGAGGGGCAAAAGATGTTGATGAGGCCATTGCGATTGCGGAGTCCCTCACTGAGTATCAAAGGAGTGAGTCTTTTAAAAATAAAAGTTCCAAAAGTAACTCTAACAAAGGTGGGGGAGAAAGAGATTGAGGTCAAGAAAGCCACAACCCGTTTACTAGAAAGGATTATAAGGAAAAGAAACAATCCTTCATGCCTAAAGGAGGGTGCTTTATGTGCAAGGGGCTTCACCCTATGAAAAATTGTCCAAAACTGGGTTTGTTGGCACCTATGATCGAGCAACAAGAGTCACAAGCAGTCGATGCTCTAGCGGAGCAGATTGGTTCTCTACAATTGCTTAATGCTCTTAAGGTTAAATAAAAGCTGCAAGCAATGAGAGGTAAGGGGTTAATGTTTGTGGATGTGCAGATAAATGGACAGTACGCCCAAGTCATGATTGACACGGGTGCCACTTACAACTTCATCACCGAGGAGGAAGCTAAATGGCTTGATTTCACCATGACCAATGGTGGGGGCTGGTTCAAAACTGTTAATGCAAGTGCCAAACCCTTAAATCGTGTGGCCCAGGAAGTACAAATGAGCCTTGGTCCTTGGAAAGGCATAGTTGACTTCTCCGTGGCACCTATGGATGATTTCAAGATTGTACTCGACATGGACTTCCTTCATAAAGTACAAATTGTTCTTATGCCATATTTAAACTTTATGTGTGTGTGCTTGAGAAGGAGGCCCCGTGCATGGTTTCTGCCACCTCAAAGGTGAGTGATAGGAAAATCCTATCTGCAATGCAAGCAAAGAAGGGCCTTAAGTGAAGGGAAATCACATACTTGGCAATGATGATGACAAGTGATCCCTCCAGCCCTCTAAAGGTGGACCTATCCCAGAAGATTAAAGACGTCCTTGAAGAAAACAAGGATGTCATGCCTCTCGAGCTGCCTAAATGACTTCCTCCAAGGAGAGAAATTGACTACAAGATAGAGTTAGAGTAAGGGTCTAAGCCACCCGCTATGACCCCTTATCGCATGGCACCCGCCGAGCTTAAAGAGTTGAAAAGATAGTTGTTTAGTTTACTGGATGCGGGTTAGGTTTGACCTTCAAAGGCTCCTTATGTCACCCCAGTCTTGTTCCAGAGGAAGCATGATGGTTCATTACATATGTGCATTGACTACAGGGCACTCAACAAGATTACGGTAAAGAATCGGTACCCCCTTCTTCTCATTCCTGATTTGTTTGATAGATTAGGACGAGCCAAGTGGATTATAAAGGTGGACTTGTGTTTTGAATACTATCAAGTTTGTATCGCCGAAGGAGATGAGGCAAAGACCACCTGTGTTACTCACTGTGGTTCCTTTGAGTGGTTGGTGATGTCGTTTGAGCTAACCAATGCCCTTGCCACTTTCTCCACACTTATGAACCAGATCTTTTGGCCATTCTTGGACCAATTTGTAATGGTCTACTTAGACGACATCCTTATCTACAGTGAGACTCTTGAAGACCATGTAGACCACTTACAAACCATGTTCAGGCTTTTGCGGGACAATGAGCTTTACATAAAAAAGGAGAAGTGCACTTTCATGGCACGAGAAGTACACTTCCTTGGTCAAGTGGTAGGGAATGGACAAATTCGAATAGACGAGGAGAAGGTCCGGGCCATCCAAGATTGGGAATTGCTAAAGAATGGTCACAGTTGCGATCATTCCTTGGTCTAGCCAACTATTACAGGCAGTTCATTAAGGGATACTCAGCACGTACAACTACCTTAACCGACTTGTTAAAGACGAGCTAGTCATAAGAGTGGACAACTCAACAGCAAATGACCTTTGAAGGGTTAAAGGCTGTAGTAAGTAGAGAGTCTGCCCTTGTTCTCCCTGACTTTACAAAGGTGTTTGAAGTCCACACTGATACTTCTGACTTTGCTATAGGAGGGGTCTTAATGTAAGAAGGGCATTCTGTGGCTTATGAGAATAAGAAATTAAATGACACTGAACGGAAGTACACGGTGCAAGAAAAGGAGATGACCACCATTGTGCATTGTCTCTGTACTTGGCGCCATTATTTGTTGGGTTCTTGATTTGCGATCAAGATAGACAATGTGGCCACTAGCTACTTCTAAACCCAAAAGAAGCTGACCCTGAAGCAAGCTAGGTGGCAGTACTATTTGGTTGAGTTTGACTATACGTTGGAATATAAGTCGGGCAAAGCCAATGTAGTCGTTGATGCTCTAAGTCGTAAAGCAAAACTAGTGGCCATCTCTCAAGTAAAAGGGGATATCAAAGACCTAATTCGAGAAGGGCTCAGGCATGATCTCAAAGCTAGACAAATTATCAACCTTGCTGTTAAGAGGGAGACAAAAAGGGTTTAGGCTGAGGATGGCCTAATCTATACCCGAGGTAGGCGACACTATGTGCCTAAGTGGGGGAATATAAGATGTTCCCTCATTAAGGAGTGTCATGATACCAAATGGGCAGGTCACCCAAGCATGAAGAGGACGTGGGCATTATTAGAGGCGATATACTATTGGCCTTAATTGAGGGATGAGGTTGAGATGTATGTTAGAACTTGTCTTGTGTGCCAACAAGATAAGGTTGACCACCAATTACCTAAAGGCTTACTAGAGCCTTTATTAATACCCCAAAGGCCTTGGGAGACCATCACTATGGATTTCATTTTTGCATTACCCAAGTTAGAAGGGTCAGGGTCAATCATAGTGGTCGTGGATTGCTTTTTAAAGTACGAGACTTTCATCCTTACCCCAACTAATTGTATGACTAAAAAGGCAGCACGGTTATTCTTTAAAAATATGGTAAAGTATTGGGGATTGCCGCACCATATTGTAATTGATCATGATCTTCATTTCATTAGTCAATTATGGGACGAGTTGTTCAGACTCTTGAGGACTGAGTTGCATTTCTCTATGAGTTTTCATCCTTAAAATGATGGCTAAACTGAGAGGGTGAATGCTCTTTTGGAGTGTTATCTTAGGCACTTTGTAAGTGCCAACCAACACGATTGGGGGAAACTCTTAGATGTGGCTTAATTTTCTTACAATTTACAAAAGAGCGAAGCAATCGGGAGGAGTCCCTTTGAGTTGGCGATTGGATAGCAACCTTTAACGCCTTACAGCGTGGATGCGGATTCGTTAACCAGAATACCAAGAGCCCTAAAAATGGCTAAGTCATGAAAGGAGCAAGCCGACATAGCCCATTCCTACCTTGACAAGGCAGTTAAGAAGATGAAGAAATAGGCAGACAAGAGAAGACAACAAGACAAGTTTGCTGTTGGAGACAAGGTAATGGTCAAAATCTTGCCCCAACAATTCAAAGCTTTTCGTTTTGTCCATAAGGGTCTAATAAGGAGGTATGAGGGACTTTACTTAATCCTTAGGAAGGTTGGTAAGGTCTCTTACAAACTGGATCTACCCAAAAACTTGAAAATCCACCCAGTCTTTCATGTAAGTATGCTTAAACCATTCAAGGAAGACCCTAGATGTAGGGTCTCCAATAGAGCTCCCCTATTTGTGGTAAAGTCCTCTGACAAAGTGGTCAGAGAAGTGCTTGGCGAATGGATTGTTTAAAAATGTGGTACACCACCAAGCACCCAATACTTGATAAAATGGAAGGGATTGCTCAAGAGTGAAGCAATATAGGAAAGCAAGGAAGATATTTGGCAATTTTAACAACTTCAAGAATACGAGGACTCGATGAGGGCATCGAAGGATTAGGTGGGGCAGAGTGAAAACGCCCTAGAAGGTTCTAGAGGAGCCTAGTAAGAGGTTACTTGGACCTTTGAACATTCCACCTTATTTTAGAATTCTCTTGATTATGTAGACTTGTAGAGATCCTTGTAGAATTCTCTAGAACCTTGATTGTAGCCGTTAGATTAGATAAATCTTAGCCATCCATTTAGGAAGTAGAGTTGTATATAAAGGGGATTAGCCCCAAGGGTAGAAGGCATCTAATTTACTTATACTCTCTCTCAAATATAATATAGTGTTTCCTTTCTTTCATTATTCTCTTTTGTATTTTTTATGGTGCTTTAATACCAACTGTTATGGATATACGAATTTCACTTACGACTGTGTGACACTTAGCTTTCCTTATGCCCTCGTAGAAGCTAAGTCAGCCTTCCCCCTTGGATAGTGGAGAGAGAGTAGAGCACTACAGAAAACACAAGAGAGAATGATGAGAGAAAGGAAACACCATATTATGTTTGAGAGAGAGTGCAAGTAAATTGGATGCCTTCTACCCTTGGGGCTAATCCCCTTTATATACAACTCTACCTCTTAAATGGATGACTAAGATTTATCTAATCTAATGGCTATAATCAAGGTTCTAGAGAATTCTATAAAGATCTCTACAAGTATACATAATTAAGAGAATTTTAGAATAAGGTAGAATGTTTTAGGGTCCTAGTAACCTCATCATCCTTCAAGATTTTACTAGGCTCCTTTATAACCTTCTAAGGTGTTTCACTTTCCCCCACCTAATCCTTCAACACCCTCGTCGAGTCCTCATATTCTTGAAGTTGTTGTTGAAATTGCCACATATCTTTCTTGCTTTCCCATATTGCTTCACTTTCGGGCAATCCCTTCCATTTGATCAAGTATTGGGTGCTTGGTGGTGTACCACATTTTCGAATAATCCATTTGCCAAGCAATTCTCTCACCTCTTTGTCATAGGACTTTACCACAATTGGGGGAGCCCTATTGGAAACTTTACGTCTTGGGTCTTCCTTGTCTTCCTTGAATGGTTTGAGCATACTCACGTGGAAGATTAGGTGGATTTTCATGCTTTTGGGCAGATCCAGTTTGTAGGAGACCTTACCAACCTTCCTAAGGATTGAGTAAGGTCCCTCATACCTCCTTATTAAAATCTTATGGACAAAATGGAAAGCTTTGAATTGTTGGGCAAGATTTTGACCATTACCTTGTCTCTAACAGCAAACTTGACTTGTAATCTTCTCTTATCTGCCTATTTCTTCATCTTTTTGATTGCCTTGTCAAGGTAGGAATGGGCTATGTCAGCTTGCTCTTTCTATAACTTGGCCATCTTTAGGGCTCCTGGGCTTCTAGTTAATGAATCCACATCCACGCTGTGGGGTGTTAAAGGTTATTGCCCAGTTGCCAACTTAAAGGGACTCTTCTTGGTCGCCTCGCTCTTTTGTAAATTGTAAGAAAATTGATCCACGTCCAGGAGTTTCCCCCAATTGTGTTGGTTGGCACTTACAAAGTGCCTAAGATAACACTTCAAAAGAGCATTCACTCTCTCAGTTTGGCCATCAGTTTGAGGGTGAGAACTCATAAAGAAATGCAACTCGGTCCCCAAGAGTTTGAATAACTCGTCCCATAGTCGACCAATAAAACGAGGATCACGATTAGTTACGATATGGCACGACAACCCCTAATACTTTACCACATTTTTAAAGAATAGAAGTGCTACCTTTTCAGCCGTACAATTAGTTAGAGTAGGGATAAAAGTTTCATACTTTGAAAAGCGATCCACGACCACTATGATTAATCCTGACCCTTCTAACTTGGGTAATGTAGAAATGAAATCCATAGTGATGGTGTCCTAAGGCCTTTGGGGTATTGGTAAACGCTCTAGCAAGCCTCTAGACAATTGGTGGTCAACCTTAACTTGTTGGCACACAAGACAGGTTTTAACATATATCTCAACCTTATCCCTTAATTGAGGCTAATAGTATGTCACTTCTAATAATGCCTACGTCCTCTTCATGCTTGGGTGACTTATCCATTTGGTATCATGATACTCCTTAATGAGGGAACATCTTATATACCTCCATTTAGGCACATAGAGTCACCTACCTCGGGTATAAATTAAGCCATCCTCAACCAAAAACCTTTTTGTCTCCCTCTTGACAGTAAGGTTGGTAATTTGTCTAGTCATAGGATAATGCTTGAGTCCTTCTCGAATTAGGTCTTTGATATCCCCTTTTACTTGGGAGATCGTTGCCAATTCTACTTTACAACTTAGAGTATCAGCAACTACATTAGCTTTGCTTGACTTATACTCCAACGTATAGTCGAACTTAGCCAAATAGTCCTGCTACCTAGCTTGCTTCGGGTTCAGCTTCTTTTGGGTTTGGAAATAGCTAATGGGCACATTATCTATCTTGATCGCAAATCGAGAACCCAATAAATAATGGCGCCAAGTACAAAGACAATGCACAATGACGGTTATCTCTTTCTCTTGCACCGTGTACTTTTGTTCGGTGTCATTTAATTTCCTACTCTTATAAGCCACGGGATGTCTTTCTTGCATTAAGACCCCTCCTATAGGAAAGTTAGAAGCATCGGTGTGGACTTCAAACACCTTTGTAAAGTCAGGGAGAATAAGGATAGGATCTTTACTTACCACAGCCCTTAACCCTTCAAAGGCCATTTATTGTTGAGTTGTCCACTCCCATGACTAGCTCTTCTTTAACAAGTTGGTTAAGGAAGTCGTACATGCTGAGTATCCCTTAATGAACTGTCTGTAATAGTTGGTTAGACCAAGAAATGATCACAACTGTGACACATTCTATGGTAGTTCCTAATCTTGGATGGCTTGGACCTTCTCTTCGTCCATTCAAATTCGTCCATTCCCCACCATATGACCAAGTGTACTTCTCGTGCCGCGAAAGTACACTTCTCCTTTTTTATGTAAAGCTCATTGTCCCGCAAAAGCCTGAACATAGTTTGTAAGTGGTCTATATGGTCTTTAAAAGTCTCACTGTAGATAAGGATGTCGTCCAAGTAGACCACTACAAATTGGTTCAAGAATGGTCGAAAGATCTGGTTCTTGAGTGTGAAGAAAGTGGCAGGGGCGTTGGTTAGCCCAAAGGGCATCACTAACCATTTAAAGGAACCATAGCGGGTAACACAGGTGGTCTTTGCTTCGTTTTCTTCTGCAATACGAACTTGATAGTATCTAGAATGCAAGTCCACTTTTGTAATCCACTTGGCTTGTCTTAATCTATCAAACAAATCAGGAATGAGAGGAAGAGGGTACTGATTCTTTACCGTAATCTTGTTGAGTGCCCTGTAGTTGATACACAACCGTAAGGAACCATCGTGTTTCCTTTCGAATAGGACTGGAGCGTTGTAGGGAGATTTTGAAGGTTGAATTTGACCCGCATCAAGTAAACTAGTTAGCTGCCTCCTTAACTCTTCAAGTTCGATAGGCAACATATGATAAGGGGTCATAATAGGTGGCTTAGACCCCGGTTCCAATTCCATCTTGTGATCTACCTCCCTCCTTGGTGGAATTCATTTGGGCAACTTGGGGGGCATCACATCCTTATTCTCCCTGAGAACATTTCTAATCTCTTGGGGTAGGTCTGCCTCTTGAGGGCTAGAGGGATCATTAATCACTATTGTTGCTAAATAGGTGATTTCCCCTCGCTTAAAGTCCTTCACTACTTACATTATTGATAGGGCCTTCCTATCTTTTAGTTTTGAGATGGCAGGAACCATGCATAGGGCCTTTTTTTCAAGCACACACACAGAGTTTAGGTAGGGTATAGGAATGATTTGTACCTTATGAAGGAAGTCCATGCCAAGCACGATCTTGAAATCATCCATGTGCGCCACTGAGAAGTCAACCACACATCTCCATGGACCAAGGCTCATCGGTACATTTCGGGCAACCCCACTTAAAGGCTTGGCATCAGTGTTGACGGTCTTAAGCCACCCCTCACCATAGGTCATATTTAGACTAAGTCACTTGGCTTCCTCTTTGGTAATGAAGTAATGGGTAGCACCCATGTCAATCATGACTTGGGCATACTGCCTGTTGATTTGCACTTCTACAAACATTAGCCCCTTGCCTCCGTTTGTTTAGAGCTCTTGTTTAGCCTTAAGTGCATTAAGCAATTGTAGAAACCCAATCTGCCCTGCACAATCATCGGCTGGTTGTGCCTCTTGTTGCTCAATCATGGTTGTTAATGAACCAAGTTTTGGGCAATTTTTCATAGGGTGTGGCCCCTTATATACGAAACACCTTTCTTTTGGTGCGAAAGATTATTTCTTCTCTTTATAATCCTTTCTAGTAAACGAGTTGTGGCTTTCTTAGTCTCTGTCTCTTTCTCCCCCACCTTTGTTGGAGTTACACTTGGAACTCTTATTTTTAGAAGACTCATTCCTTTGATACTTGGTGAGGGACTCCGCAATCGCAATGACTTCATCAATGTCTTTCGCCCCTCACTGCTGCACTTCCTGCTTGGCCCAATTTTGGAGTCCATCCACAAAGTAGAACAATGCATCTTTTGCCCCTAGGTTAGGTATTTTCAATAACTATGTTGTAAAATCCCTAACATAGTTAGGGATAAAGGACTTGTGTCTTAGCTTACTCAACTACTTACGTGCCTCATATACCACGTTATCAGGGAAGAATTGCCTTTTAAGCTCCTTCTTGAAGTCCTTCCATGTCTCTATGGTGCAAAGGCCTTTTTGCATATTTGCATGCTTCCTATGCCACCATAAGGTTGCTGTATCTGGAAGGTAAAGGGTCATCGTGTTCACTTTTTCTTGCTCGTCTGCCATCTTGAGACACTTAAAGTATCTCTCCATTTGCCAAAGGAAATTCTCCACCTCATAGGCATCCCTCTTGCCCGAGAACTCTTTGGGTTTGGGTGCCTCTACCTTAGGGGCTCCCCTTGAGCCGCCATCGTTAGCCATGAACCTCTTGCACATGGCTATGTCTTGGCGCATTTCCTCCAGAATGGTTTCTAATGAGGTTACTTAAGTTTACAAGCTTTGGACGGTTTGCATGACTGTCGCCTTAAAGGCTTGCTTACTCTCATAACACCCTTCATTATTGGAAATGCACTTTTGGATGTCCCCTTTAACTTTGTCAAACTCTTCCAATGTGTAGGACTCCAAAGCCACAAAATTATGCTTAACATGTTTAATACGTAATCCCATCTTAGTTATTACTTGTTCAAAGATGTTGGACTTTTCTTCCAAGGTGGCAAGAGTTACGGTGGAATGAGTCTTGCTGCGTCCACGCTCATTTTACTTGTTCCCATCGTGAGTGGGGGAGGGATCACGTCTCCTTTCCATCACTTGGTGCTCCTTTACCACATTCTCCTCTATGGTGCTCAACATTATACCTCATAACCTAGTTCTGATACCAACTGTCACGGACGTACAAATTTCACTTATGACCGTGTGACACTTAGCTTTCCTTACGCCCTTCGTAGAAGCTAAGTCAGCCTTCCCCCTTGGATAGTGAAGAGAGAGTAGAGCACCACAGAAAACACAAGAGAGAATGATGAGAGAAAGGAAACACTATATTATGTTTGAAAGAAAGTGCAAGTAAATTGGATGTCTTCCACCCTTGGGGCTAATCCCCTTTATATACAACTCTACCTTTTAAATGGATGGCTGAGATTTATCTAATCTAATGGCTACAATCAAGGTTATAGAGAATTCTACAAGGATCTCTATAAGTATACATAATCAAGAGAATTCTAGAATAAAGTGGAATGTTCTAGGGTCCTAGTAACCTCTTCATCCTTCAAGATTTTACTAGGCTCTTCTAGAACCTTTTAGGATGTTTCACTTTTGGGCAATTTGTTGACCACATTCAACATTACAAGGACGAAGGCGTGATGAGGACATCACGAGATTAAGTAGGGGAGGATGTCATAGCTCGTCCCAAGAGCATTGCCAAACTAGGCCTGTTGGATGCCTAACCTGATTGTTGCCCCAAAACTTGGCCAGAACATTCTAAACGAATGCTTATGTGTCAACTTTCTAAAATTCTCTCTTGTAAATATCTAAGCTATTCTAGAATAGCCTTGATCTAGAGGGTTTCATAAAAATCTGGAATAAGTAATTGTAGCCACACATTGAGGAGGTAAAACTACTATAAAATCTTGAAGGATGAAGAGGTTACTAGGAGTTGAATTAGTGTGAAATATGTGCTTTTTACAAATCGATCTAGATTTAACTTCTATGACTTATTAGAGTTGATGATCTAATTTTTTTATCTTTATGAATATTAATCAATGCACAAACACTTAAGTACACATGACAATTTTTACATGGTTCAAACACAATGTGTGAGCTATGTTCACGGTGTGATAGGATCACTCTTAAATCATACAATTCACTCTTTTTATTAAGGGATACAACAATGTTGTGAAAAGAACACTTTTTAACCACTTGTAGAAAGACTACTTTTTAACCACTCCAAATGTATCTTATCCTTATTCAGCAAGCTTATTATGAGCTTATAATAAAAACTTTTCTGGAGAAAGATCACTTAATGTGTATAGACTACTAGTGTAGAATATGGATCTTCTCCTTCTTTTGCTGTCAGTGTTGTCTTACCTGTTATTGGTGCTGTCTGCACGTGCTGCTATTGCTGTTCACATGCACTGTTGTTGTTGTCGTCTTGCATTGTGGCTACTGTCCGTATGCACTGCTGCTGTTTGTTCATGCTACTGTTGCTGTTCGCACGCTGCTGCTATTTACTCGTGTTGCTATTACTGTCCGTGTGTGCTGTTGTTGTCTGCTCGTGTCACTACTGCCATCCGCACATGCTGCTATTGCTGTCCTTGTGCACTGCTATTGTTGTCCGGATGGGCTGCTTTCGCTAATTTGGTTGCTGGGTGTGTTACACTTGCTAGTATAGCCTCTTGCACATGCTACTATTGTCCACATGTGCTACTCTCATTGATTTGGTTGCTGGGCGCGCTGCACTTGTTGGAATAGCCTCTTGGATGTGTTGTTGGTGTCTATATGCGTTACTCTTATTATCCATGCGTGCTGCTTCTATTTGTGCTACTGCTATTGGATGCACTGCACTTGCTGATATCGTCTCCTGAATGTGCTGCTGGTGTTGGTAGTCCTTCCTAGATGTGCTAACACTACTGGTATAGCCTCTCGAAGTGCTGCTGGTTTGTTGGAAGGCCTTCTGGTTTGCTGGTTGCTTCCCGGACCTGCTACTGCACGACCTACTGCTTTATAACTTGTTGTTGCACTTTCTGCAGGTGGTTGCTGATTCCCGAATGATGCTACTTTTGCTGCTTGATGCCCGAACTTGCTGCTGTAATTTATAGGTGGCTGTTTCATTCTTGGACCTACTGCAACAATCTGTAGGTGCCTACTTCATTCTTGGACTTGCTGCTGCAATCTACAGGTGGCTGCTTCATTGTTTGTTGGTCCAAGACACCTTTTGCTATTGCTGCCCCCTTGTTTACTGGTGTAGGCACCTTCTAGTTTTGCTGGTGCAAGTTGTTGCCTCCTGGTTTGTCTTTCTTTGATGCTGGATTCATAAGTTGCTGCACCACTTTTTGTTTTGTCTTGCTTAGCTGTTGGATTCATAGGTTGCTGCACCACCTTTTGTTTTGTCTTTCTTGGTTGCTGGATTCTTAGGTTGCTGCACCACCTTCTGGTTTATCTCCCTTGGCTGCTGGATTCATAGGTTGCTACAACACCTTCTGATTTGTCTTCCTTGGCTGTTGGATTGTTTGTTCAAGGCTGCTGGTTTCCTAGTTTACTGATATAGGCTGCTGCCTCCTGGTTTGTTGGTGCAGGCTGTTGGTTTGTTGGTTCAAGGTTGGCTACTGCAGGTGCTAGTAAGGGCCGGCTACTGTAACTTAGCGAGGGCAGGTTGCTGCAGATGTTGGTGAAGGTGGCTGGCTGCTTCAAGTTTGTTAGTGTGGTGGCCAATTGCCTTGCTATCTCTCTCTCCCTCTTGGTCGGCTGCTACAATTAGGCTTTATTCTTTCAAAAAATTCTGCAGCACTCATACCACTTTGTAAGACGCATAGGGGTATTTATAGCACCTTGATATTAGGGTTACACGATCATCAACAGTCATCGTTGATTCCCATAGGTTGCCTTACAATCAATGACCATATTTGAATCTTAAAATTTAGGGTCAATGGTTAATTTTGACCCCTAAAATTTGGAGTGGTCAACGTTAACTTCAAAACATCATGGTTGACTTGTCATCACCAGTTTTTTCCAATAACCTCTCTACACCTCAACGACATTTATAACCTCAAATTAATACATACAACCATACAAGATAATGTTGATGACAAATCCAACATTAGCTATTAAAGATAAGCTTAACACCATTATGAATTTTTGGTTCTTCCTTTTGGATTAACCAACGCACTGTTAATGTTCTAGAATTTGATGAATGACATCTTCCACCCTTACCTTTGGGAATTCATTTTGGTTTTTTCTTTGACAATATTTTGATTTGTAGTAAGATAGGAGAGGCTTACCTAAAGCACTTACGTCAAGCTCTGCAACTACTTCGACAGCACAAGCTTTATACTAAACAAAGCAAATGCTTTTTTGCCCAAACCCAAGTGGAGTACCTTGGCCATGTTATCTCGGTCGCTAGCATAGCAACAGGCCCTAAGAAGATAGAGGCTGTCCAGCATTGGCTTCTACCTACTAACCTTAGATAGTTAAAGGATTCTTAGGCCTCACTAGATATTATTATTGCTTGGTGTGTTAATGGTGAACTTGTGTGTGAAAAAGTTTGTTGGGCCTGGGGCTGCTTTGGTTTTAGATATTCAAAGAGAGGAGAAGGTGTGCATAAAGCAATTAAGGAGGCTTCCAAGAGCAATGGCATGGGATCAGCTAAGGAAAGCATGAGACGCTTAACCATTGCCTATGTTTGGGTGATCACTTGTGACTTTGAAAGTGATCTGGGACTTGTGATAGAACCTGGTCAGGCCAATATCTTTGTCATGCTTTTGTTTTCAAGGTTAATTTGAAGTGGTAACCTTGATTGTTTGTTGGTCCACAAGTGCACGTGCACTCTTATTTACATGTATGTAGCAATAAGATCTTGTATTGTGGGAAGGGGGCATCAGTGTGGAATTAGATGTTTTTTCTATGTTGTGTTAGCCTAACACCTTACGGTAAGAGCTCACTAACAGTTATGTGCTGCCTGCATCCATGTTCCTAGAGGTACAGGGTAGAGCCTTTATTAAATTAATGAGGTTGCATCTCATTATGGGCACTGGATAAGTGAAATGAGTGAAGATCTTCCTTTCCTTTTGAAAATTACCAAGAATGCCTGCTTCAATATTTATGTCACACACACACACATTTTTTTTCTTGTATTTTTATGGACACAAGTTTGGTCCTTAAATTAAAACATGCCACTTGGTGGATTAGTTTAATAGTTAATAGGGACTTGATTTTCATGGTTATAAAAAGGGATGCTTGAAATATTGTTTTGTAATTTCACTTCACTTTGGTGGAGATAAGTATTTGTAACCTAAAAGTAATTTTATTCAGCTTTGAATTTACGGTTTAGACCTCTAAGAATTATGTAAAGTTTAGGACCATGAGAAACATAATAGAGGAAGGAAACCGACAGATATGGCAGTAGAAGTAATGAGACTGTGATCATATTTATATTGAAACTAATGATTAAAGGAAAAAATGGTGTTGCAGTTTTAGTGTTTACCTTTATCAAACTTTAATAACACTGAAAGATCCTGTGATGGCCTTCTTGTGGTATTTTCTAGGTGTTTTTTTAGAGCCTACCCTTTGTGTTATTTAGGCTCTTTCTAAAGAAATTGTAATGTTGAGAAAAGCTGTGAATCAGCTTTATGCAAATCAGGCTCAATTGAATTCTATATCAATGCACCTTGGAGAAAGTGTTCATATGGTGCTTCACTTAATGCCATGTTTTTTTCTAATATTCTTTGGATACATACTCTAATTTAAGTGTGAGTATCAGTGTTTCCAATTGGAAAAATTGATGTAATGTTGTCATTTCCACCACGATATAATGTCTGAAAGAGACAGAAGTTCTGGTTAATATTGTTTGTTATTGTTATTTTGTGTTGGAACTTTGTTGGCATAAAGTTCTTCATTTTTCTTTTGCTACAATTATGCAAAATGTTGATCATTTTACCAAAAGTGTTGAGTTCATTTAACTCAACAACAACCTAATGAAAGCTGCAGAAATGGCTGCCACGTGAGAGGGAAACAATTACAACTCAAAGAACCTTCAATAATAGAATTACAAAGAGAAATTAAAGAGCTCAAAGTGAAATCAAGAGAGCTCATAGTAGAACTGTTAGAAGAATTAAGAGAGCTCAAAGGAAGAGTTATTACTCTTAAATTAAATATGGAGTATAATCTAGATATTTTGGATTAAGAGCTAGATCTACTAGAATCTTCCTTAAAAGAAAATAATTTTTAATATGTCAATATGTTTGATAAAGTTATTACTCATAAATGACATATAAGGATAAAAGTCATAATTGGAAAAGAGTACACATTTCTTATCGTAGTTTTTATTGATTTAGAAGTTGGTATGAACTGTATTAATAAAGGGTTAATACTTTGAAATATTTTGAAAAAACTACAAAAATATTAAATACTATTGATAATAAAAATAAGTTTGTTATTTCTCTCAAGCTTTTTGATACTACTATATGTATTGAAGGAGTTTGTTTACAAATTACATTCATTTTCGTAAAAAAAAATCTTTTTTAAGAGGTTATTTTGAAATAACTGAAAAAGACATATTTGCATAAGTAAAAGGAAATCTTATTAGTTTTAAATTTCTTTTAAAAGAAGATAATATTAAATCTAAAATATTTTAAGAAAGAAAAAGAAAATATTTAAGTTTATCTTTACTCAATTTCTTCCACAAGACATTATGAGCAAAAGACCTTTAATACAAGGAACAACGTCGCCAACAAAAATGGTTATTTCACCATAAAAAAAAAACAAAATTCTCTAAATCTAAGAATTTAAATCCACTATTAAAAGGTGTTTATGAGTTGACCATATGCAATGAGCTAACTTTCCCTCATTTGAACTAATTTTAAAATATAGATATTTTAGATAGATTTATAAATATATTTTTTAATGTACAAATTTTTAAATTTATTTTTACAAGATAGCTCACTTTAATGCCGCTAAGTCTGCCTCAATAGCCCCATTTTTTCTTTTTCTTTTTTTTTTTTTGGCTTTCTTCCTCTTTCTCTTTTGTTTCTTAGTATGTCCGTGTGTAGTGCCATTGTTTTAAATGTTTTCACTTTGTTTTTGTTAGGGAGTGGGGTTTACCGTTTGGTTCTGCTGTGAGTGGAATCAAATTGATGGGCATATTTAATTGTGTTTCGGCATGCGTTGACCTTTTGGATTCAATTAGAATATATAATTAGATAGAAGAGCTTTTAGACATACTACGAGATTTTGCAATGGCAACAGGGCTAACAAGACTGACTATTGGCAAAGTCTAGCAAACTGCTTTGAGTTATTGTGGTCAAATTTTAGTACGTGATGTTATGAAGTGGAATGTTCCGATGACTTAAGCATTTGTTCAAGTTATGCCTTTTATGTGTTCTGAAAATTAATCCTGCTAAATCTATTATAGACCCTTGCATTTTCATGAGTTATTTAAACCCTCACCTAATTCTTTAGCTTTCGCAATCCTAGATTTCTGATGGAAGTTTTGTAAGATGTTTTAGGAAAAGAGTTCCATATTTCAATTGTTTTAAAATGGCGTTCAAAATTCCACATGCTTTATTTGATTACTGTTACTACCAAAATGGATCTCTTTGCTAGTTTCTTTTAGACTGAAGTGTTTGCTAATGTGGGTCTCTTTGATCTTCTTTAGTTAAGTCTCGATATGTTCCCTGGTTGTTGCCTGTAGGATGTTTTACTTCATTGAGTCATGCAACGGTAAGAAGGACCCTCTTGTTATATGGTGGACCGATAGGTCAGGCTACAACTATTTGGCTCTCTTTTATGAAAATGGTCCATTTTCTATCGCACCCAACATGTCTCTCGTGTGGAACGAGAATGGTTGGGACAAAGTATATTCTTTGAAAAGAGAGTGAATTGTAAGAACAAAACTTGTTGAACGAGTGCCATATTTCTCTAGATATAAATACATTAATCCCATACAGTTATGGTCTTATATCAAAGGGATGGTTTTCCTAAACTAAGGAATGTACATAAGAAAAGGTAACAAATAGCAAATATTGAACAAAATCTAATCAAATCTTACTAATTATAGGATTTATATCAACCCGAGATCCCATCTATTTAGGATTCTTCCAAGCTTTCCAACGCTCTCCCCCAAACTGGTGTATATATCTAATATTCCCGACTTGTCAATAATTGACTCAAATCTCAAATTGCACATAACTTTAGTGAAAATATCAACCTCTTCTTGTGCTGTTGCAATATAGGCCAATCCGATTCCACTATTTTCAACCTTGCTTTTAGTGAAACTTCTATCGGTCTTCACTGCTTCATTTGGTTGTGCTAGACTAGGTTGTTCACGATATTGATTGCAGAATTACTGTCACTATACAACACTAAAGTGATACGAACTCTAATTATTATAAACAGAACCCAACACCAATGTTGGTATAGGATCGTTCTAACAAAGGTTAAGGGATTTGGAGTTTTGACCTAATGATTATAAACAACCAAGAACTAGAACTATAAGATTCATACGTCATTCCTAACAACAACAACGTTGAAGAAGATAAGTCTATTGAACCAACACACTCAAGTATGAAAGTTCAGAATTAGTTCTCAAAGAACCAGAGAAATAACTCATATACTCATAAAAATGGGTCTACCCCCTCCAACCACCCTTTTTGCCCTTTTTATATGCTAACCCCCAAAACCCTATCTAATAAGATGGGCCTATTAAGGAAATTTGTCCAACCCACTAAATAATCCCATGAAAATAACCCATTAAGATGCTAAAATTTGTTCAATCCACTGACATAACAATATAACCCATGAAAATAATCCATTTAAATGCCCAAACATGGGCTCCCAAATCCAACTTCCTTCCCAAGGCCATGATTCTTAAATTCCTCCACAGATGACACATTTGCAAGCCTTGGTGAAGGCTCCATCATCCTTAGCAACTTCTTGATAGTAAATGTCGCATAACAAGTTGTTGAGAGCTTCCTTTATTTTCTTTAACCTTACCCTTGTCATCGGTCCTCCAAGGTTTTACAAAGCATCAACTCTCTTGTTGATTTAAGCTGGTACAATATGGCTTCCATCATTCCCGCTCTCCTCAAAATGATTTGTCCTCAAATCAGCACCTACATCATCAAAGAGAAAAGGAGAAAGGTCAGAAACATTAAATGTTTTACTCACATTATACTCACTTGGCAAGTCAAGTTTATATACATTATCATTGACTTTTGCCACCACTTGAAAAGGACCATCTCCTCTTGGTTGCAACTTTGATTTCCTTTGTATAGGAAATCTATCCTTCTGCAAATGTATCTAAACCCAATCACCAAGTTCAAAAGTGATATACCTACGACCTTTGTTGGCTTGTGTTTCATATTGTTTGGTTTTTCTCTTAATGTTAAGCCTAGCTTTCTCATGAAGTTGCCTAACCACTTCAGCCTTTTTTTCCCATCTAAATTAGCCCTGTCCTGTATGGGCAATGGTATTTAATCCAAAGGAGATAATGGATTAAAACCATAAACAAACTTGAAAGGAGAATAATTTGTAGCACTATAAACAACACGATTATAGGCAAACTCCATAAAAGGCAAATATTCTTCCTAGGTTCTAGAGTTTTTACCAATAATAGCATGCAACAATGTACCAAGAGTTCGATTTACTACCTTAATTTATCCATCGGTTTGTGGGTGGCAAGTTGTAGAAAACAATAACTTTGTTCCAAGCTTACCCCACAATGTCTTCCAAAAATAGCTAAAAAATTTTGCATCATGGTCTGACACAATACTCTTCGGCACTCCATGTAGGCAAACAATCTCTCTAAAAAATAATTCTACAATGTGTGTGGCATCATCCATTTTGGTGCAAGCAATGAAATGCGCCATCTTTGAAAACCTGTCAACTACAACAAGAATACAATCTCGGCCCTTCTTGAACCTAGGTAACCTAATAATAAAATCCATAGAAATGTTGGTCCAAGGTTCACAAGGAATTTCTAAGGGCATATACTTTCCATGGGGCAAAACCCTAGACTTAGCTTGTCTACAGGTAATACACTTGGCACATACTCTTTTAACATCCCTTTTCATATGTGGCCAAAAGAAATGTTCATTTAAAACATCAAAAGTCTTTTGAATGCCAAAGTGTCCCATTAAACCACCCCCATGAGTTTCTCTCACAAGTAATGCTCTCATAGACCCTTAAGGAATACAAAGCTTATTTACTCTAAACAAATACACCTCATGTTTATAGAGC
Organism: Ceriops tagal; assembly: GCA_021533255.1. Taxonomy (NCBI): domain Eukaryota; kingdom Viridiplantae; phylum Streptophyta; class Magnoliopsida; order Malpighiales; family Rhizophoraceae; genus Ceriops; species Ceriops tagal. The sequence continues at coordinate 4,865,565 of CM038604.1, forward strand.
TTTCCAATAGCAACTTTCTCACATGTAGCATATACGTTACTAAAGTCAGCATCATTATTATACAAATTAATAATGTGCTTAAACCCTAGCAACTTAATGCTCAAAGTGCTAATCAATGTGTACCTATATGAAAATGCATTAGCAACAACATTTTACTTACTTGATTTGTATTGAATTACATAAGGAAAAGTTTCAATAAACTCACCCTATTTTGCATGTCTCCTATTCAACTTACCTTGCCCCTTCAAGTATTTTAAAAACTTATGATTAGTATGAATTACAAACTCTTTGGGCCAAAGGTAATGAATGCTACCACATATCTAAAGTCCTAACAAGTGCATACATTTCTTTATCATATGTTGGACAATTTAATGTTACCCCACCCAACTTCTCATTAAAAAATGCAATAGGTTGTTTCTCTTGCATAAGAACTCCTCTAATCCCAATGCTTGATGCATCACATTCAATTTCAAAGATCTTAGAAAAATCAAGGAAAGCAAGAAGTGGTGCATTACACAACTTAGACTTAAGCAAATTAAAGGCATCTTATTGTTCTTTACTCCACTTGAAACTCACTCTTTTTAATCACCTTAATCAATGGTGCAACTATGGTACTAAAATCCTTAATGAACCTCCTATAAAAGCTAGCCAAACTATGGAAACTCCTCATATCACTCACACTCTTAGGTGTAGGCCATTCTTGATTGTCTTAATCTTCTCTTTATCAACCTCTATGCCATGAGCAGACACAACATAACCCAAGAAAATGACATGATCTTTGCAAAAATCGCATTTCTTCAAATTGGCATATAATTTCTCTTTCCTCAAAACATCAAGCATACAATGCAAATGTTCAATATGCTCTTCCAACTTCCTGCTGTATACTAATATGTCATCAAAATAAGCCATAATAAACGAGAGAAAGGTCTCAAAACATGATTCATTAATCTCATACAAGTACTAGGTGCATTAGTCAAACCGAAGGGCATAACTAACCATTCATATAAACCATGCTTGGTCTTGAATGTAGTTTTCCATTAATCTCCTTCCCTTATCCTAATTTGATGATACACACTCTTATGGTCAATTTTAGAGAAGTAACAAGTACCATGTAATTCATCAGTATATCATCAAGCCTGGGTATAGGATGTTGATACTTAACTGTTATTTTGTTGATAGCTCTACAATCGACACACATCCTTCAAGATCTATCTTTCTTTAGCACAAACAACACTGGCACTGCACATGGACTCATGCTCTCCCTTATATGTCCCTTCTTCATCAACTCATCAACTTGCCTCTGAAGCTCATTTGTCTGCTCAAGATTACTTCTATATGCTGGCGTATTGGGAATGGGAGCTCCAGGAATAAGATCAATGTGAGGTTCAATCCTTCTCCTTGGTGGTAAACCATCTAGGATCTCCTTAGGGAATACATCATTATAATCTTGCAACAAAGGTAAAATAGCATTAGGCAAAGATGAATCAAGGTTAGTGTTAGAGAAATAAGAATCCTTATAAAGGATCAAGATCATTTGTTGCCTAGCTTGGAAGGCAACCCCAACATTTGCTCCTTTTGTAAACACACTCACTTGTTTTCTTTCATCTTTACTCTTGTAAATCTGACCACTCTTGTACTTAGCACTCTCAAATGCTTTCACCTTGTTTTTCTCTCCTTCACTTTCTTTTCTCCCGACTTTCTCTTTTTTTTCGCTCCTTCTCTTTTGCTCACTTTCATAAAGTCTAACTTGGTCTTCATACACCTGTTTTGAAGTCAATGGAACAAGTGTAAATGGTTTTCCATCCATGGTGAAAGAATAGCGGTTCTTGTAACCATCATGCAAAACTTTTCTATCAAATTGCCAAGGACGACCCAATAACAAATGCTCGGCCTACATAGGTACAACATCACAAAACAACTCGTCTTTATATCTACTAATAGAAAATGGAACCACAACTTGTTTAGTCACTTTCACCATTCCACTATCATTTAACCATTGCAAATTATATGGCCTAGGATGTTTGGTTATAGGCAAGTTCAATTTTTCCACCAATTCTATACTTGTTACATTAGTGCAACTACCTCCATCAATGATCAAGCAACAAAGTCTATCTTGAACCAAACATTGAGTATGGAAAATATTTTCCTGCTGCATCTCAACATCATCCTCCTCCTTAACCTGCACACTGAGGGCTCTCCTTGCTACTAAAAGCTTTCTACCATGCTCTAGATATTTTATCCCTTCATCAACATTACTAGCATCCTCTAATGGCGACATATGGTCTTCATCACTAACATCACTGCCAAACACATAGTCACCATTCTCCTTAAGGTACATGGTTCTCTTGTTAAGACATTGTGAAGCCACATGACCCCTACCTAGACATCTAAAGCATTTGATGTCTCTAGTTTTTCCTTGGGTGCCCTCAAGTTTTTCTTCAAATTTGCCCCTTTCCAAGTTGCCCTCATTAGTCTTGGGTCTATTTGAATTGGTTTTAAGCTTAGAAGTCATCTTCTCTTCCTTTTTCCCCCAGTTCGACTTCCAAAAAGATGAACCTAAGTTTTGATTATATCTAGAAGTGCTCCTTCCCTTACGTTGCCTCTCAACTTTCATGGCAATGTGTACCATGTCTTCAAGCTCTACATAGTGTTGTAATTCTACTACATCAGCTATGTTTCTATTCAACCCTTAAAGGAACCTAGCCATGGTTGCCTCCCGATCCTCCATTACATTTGCCTTAACCATAGCAATTTCCATCTCTTTATGGTATTTTTCCATACTGTTGGAACCTTGCATAAGGCTTTGCAACTTGTTATACAAATCCCTATAATAAGAGTTGGGAATAAATCTCCTTCTCATCATAGTCTTCAACTCATTCCATGTTTTTATGGTTCTCTCAAATTTCTTCTCCTAATGGTAACTTACTGGTCCCACCACATTACAGTATAATTAGTGAACTCTGCCACAGCTAACTTCATTTTCTTCTCCTCAGAGAAGTTGTGGCACTCATATATTAATTCTACTCTTCCTTCCCAATCCAAATACACATCAGGGTCAGCTTTCCCTTGGAAAGGAGGTATTTCCATTTTAATACTACTAAGATTTTTGTTTACTCCTTCCTCAATTCTATTTCTATTGTCCCAACCTCCATTGTACCTATCATAAACATTTCCATTACCTCTTACTCCTCTACCATTCCTATCTAAAGTTTCTACTAGCATTATCATCGTCATCATAATAATTATCACCATCTTCACCAAAGTCATGTTTAAATTGCTCCTTCATGACCCTACCAGCTGGCCTCTTAGGATTGACACTCGATTTCCCTTCTATTTTATCCATCCTATCTCGAACTTCCTAAAACATTTGGTCAATCCTATCAAACTTCTGCTTTAAGGATTTCATAAACAATTTGAAATATGGAACAACTACTTCCTCTTCTTTATGTAGGAAATTGCCTTCTTTAGCATTAGACATTGAATATGCAAGATTGTTAGTAAATAAAGAATATACCTCACAAAACTCACTCCCTTGCGTGTTTGCTCTCCACTCAATTATAGTAGTACTTAAGTCTTGTGTTTCACACAATGAATTGTAGACTCTAAGAGCTCTTTCAATAATTCTAAGCAAACTAAATTCAGAACAAACAAAACTTGAATATATCAATCCTAGACCCACCTCTTCAGAGAAGTGACACAATCAAGAAGATGGGCAATAAAGCAAAGAGAATGAAAAGGAATTCAATGATATGAGTAGTGCAATCAGACAACAATCAATTATCGAATATAATTGAGTAAATGACCAATTGAGCAATGAAGCCGTTTTTTTTTTCTGACTAATGGGTATTTCTATAGAAGGAAAGAATAGCAAAAAGGCAACCCAAGAAATACACAATTTTTTTTATTTTTTTTATTTTTGGATAACTAATGGGTATTTCTGTAGAAGAAACAAATATCATAATAGAAAACCAAGAAATACACGATTTTTTTTTTGGTGATTATTCAACCAACAATGAAGAATACACAAAAGAGATAATAACAAAAGTATAACTAACTTGAGTTAGAACCAAGACTCTGATACCAAATGATATGAATTTTGATTATATGTAAACAAAACCTAACACCAATGTTGGTATAGGATCATTCTAACAAAGGTTAAGGGATTTAGAGTTCTAACCCAATGATTATAAACAACCAAGAACTAGAACTATAAGATTCAGATGCTACTCCTAACAACAACAACGTTGAAGAAGATAAGTCTATTGAACCAACACACTCAAGTATGAAAGTTCAGAATTAGTTCTCAAAGAACCAGAGAAATAGCTCATACAGTCATGAAAATAGGTTTGCCCCCTCTAGCCACCCTTTTTGCCCTTTTTATATGCTAACCCCTAAAATTAATTTCTAAGAACATATGAGTTTCTTGTTAATTATGATTACAAGACATAACCTAAAGATTATCAATGTTATAATTTAGAAGCAGTAAATCATAAATGTAAATTTTTTCCATTAAAAAAAATATATACAAGCACACTCTCCTTTTAGGGAAAAAAATTACTAAATTTTAATGTGTATTTATTGATTAAATAAATGCATCCAGCTGAGCAAAATATACATCTAATAATTATTCTCTTACTCACATCAATAACGTGTCAAATTATTGTACCTATATAATAAAATTCAAAAAGAAAATAACATCTAACAACAGGGGCAATGGATTCTCCTAACTCAAGAATCACTAGTTGCTCGTTCTAAAAGGGACACATAGTAATCACACCAACAAAGAATTTTCACACCAGTTTGAATCATCACAACATTTTAAAAAAGAAAGAAATTAAAAAAAAAACCCCTCTCATTGATATATCGTTTATCTCACTCCCCCGTGTGGCAGAGGTGTCACAAATTTGGGGTGTTCTTCTAAATCCGTAGACAAAATTGCGAAATCTAAAATAATTTTCGTCCATTTTCTAACGATTGGTGGACGGATGACTGGACTTTAACGAAAGTAAATGCTATGGTTTTATGTATAACATTTTAAAAGTCGAAGATTAAAATAAAACGACGAACAAACATTAGGAGCTCTTAGGTAATCAATCCTATTTAAAAACTACCTAAGAAATGAAAAGAGAGAATTTTTCTATCCAATGACTTGTTTTTTAATCTTTTATTTATGAATGTATATGGTGCACCCAAACACTAATGGTGGGATAGTTTAGGATACAAACATGAAGATAAGTGTCCAATAATTTGCTCAAAAGTGTCCGAAATTGAAAAATTTTAGAAGAAGACGGATTATGAGATAAGCTCTTATGATAAAGGCCTCACCTGATAAAATTTAAGCATGCTACTTGTAAATATTAGTGATCCATCCACTTTCCAAGAGTTGGTGGTTTTCGCTTTTTACTACTTCATTTTGTTAGGTATATAGACACAAGAAATTTCATAGAAAATGTCATTTTTGATAAAATAGTATATAAAATTATAAGTGAGACATTTTTTATATTATTGATTTTTAAAATTTAAATTAATATCTCAAACACATTTTGAATAAATTTGTATAGGGCTTTCAAAATGTCATTCACATTTAATTTTTCTTTTATAAGATATACTTAACACACTTTTATATAATTATTAATAGATGTAATAAATTATCTACTTTTAAAAAGAGTTATGGTTCATGTTGACTATCGTATATATTATTATGAATTAAGTGAAAAAAGTTTGGATGATTTGTATAAGTTTGAAAAGTAAAAATTTATGGATTACTTAGTAAAATTGCAATGATCACGTTGAAAAGATTAATGAATAGACGATGGTACAATGATTTAAGATGAGAAAAGTTAGGATGTCCATGGCTAACATAAATGCAATGCCCCCATAAATATTTCCTTGAACACTAGGCAGGAGGGGGATTTCATTGCTACCATTGGTGCCTACAGTACAGAATATATTTTGTGAGAAAACCGATCTAATTTTTCTATTTTATGATGATGCTAGGTTAAAACAAGAGAAAGCGATCAGGTTAATGTAATAATTAATATATGGGGCAAGATGGAAAGATGATTGAACCCCGCCGGAGTTTATGATTATGGCAGGTTTTGGATTTTGAGAATCCACAGGAAGTTGTGGACTTCAGCATCCTTTCTCTTGGACTTGAGCATGGGATCGAGATGCTCTTTAGCCAAAATCCTAGCAATATATTCGGACTTCAGGGCTTGCTTTACTACATCATCTTGCTACCTCATTGGTTGAACAATCATGGCATACTCTAACATTAGTGAGTGTGTACGTACCATTGTTTTGCTACAGAACTACGACATTAAAAAAGCTATGCGAGGGGAGTCCATGCTTTGACTTCTCAAGCATCGAGAAATTTTTGAACCAGAAATACGTTAGAGATGCGCTTGGAGTGTGGGGGTGGGGGGATTACGGACTTTATGTCTTCCGTAGCATATGTTTTTTCTTCTTCTAAGTATTATGTTATTAAATTTATTGATATAATATAAATTTTAATTTTTTAGAAATAAAAAATTTAAATATTATACTATTTTAATATTTTATTAATTTTTAAAATTTTATTTTTAATAAAAATACATAAAAAGTCCAATTTTATCAGTTACGTTAAGAAATTTTTGTAAATATATTTATTTAATATTTAAAATTTAATTAATATTAAATAATTTAATTACCTGATAACTATTTATGTTATTAAATAGTGTTGATAAATTTATATTACATTTTATATTCATGTACGTTTTAAGTTGACGTTAGATAGCTAGCAGAGTATGGGTTTATTTATTTATTTGTCTGTTTTTAAAAGGAGAATTTATCGATTCGGTGTCTCTTATTTACCACCACAAAATTTAAGGTCCATGGGCGGGCGGGCAGGCAGGCAGGCAGGCAGGATGTTCTGCTATTGTTTCTCAACTTGGTCCATTTATATTTAATAATATAATAATAAATAATATAATAAATTATTCATTTCTATCATCACTCTAATAATTCTTATCGAAGATGGAAGGAACAAAAAAAAAAAAAAGAATTATTCAATTAGTCTCCACTATATGCCGAGTTATTATTGTAATTTTCCTGTTAAAAAATACACAAAAGGCCTAAGTCGCTCTAATTAAAAATACACATAAGTTATCCAAACTCTTTGATATGCTTAAAAATTGGAACTTTCGATTGGATTTAGATTCTGGGGAGAATCTAAACTCTGTAAATTAATCCACGCCATCAAGAATAAAATTATAACAAAGAGTTTACAAACATGACAGGTTCAGAGGTTCATGTTGGGCAATGCTAATTTGAAAAGGTTATCTGGCATAGCGTGCAACAAAAAGAAGTCGGAAAGAAAAAAAATAAAAATAAAAAAAGAAGCCTGAAGCCTTATCCAGACCGGCACTGACACTAGCAAGCAGTTGAATAATAAGCAGAGTAGATTGGAGTTGCCTTGCAGTCTCATCTGATGGCTTTTGACATTAATCGTTGTTGTTTAAACGGCACTCGCGATGCATTCTTCTGCTTTCTTCCCCCGTCTTCATCAAGCCCTGTTCCCTCAGCTTTACCGTCGTCAATCGTTTCCTCTCCCTATTCTTCTTCTTCTTCTTCCTCTTCTTTATCCACGGGGAGAAGTATTACTCATCGCGTGAAGCTCAGGCGTCCGCCGCCTCGGCCGCTAACAAGAGCTTCCAACGACGAAAGTATACCCTTTTGTTCCGACTTTCCCATTTTACCTTTTTGAGTGCTCATTTCATTCTAAAATGAATATTTGAATTGTGGGCTTTCTGTTAACCTGGTTGGAGTTTGGACGCCTGGCTGAGTAATGCAACTAAGCTTTGCTTCTCTTATATTGCGTTCCAGTTTGAAGTGGGGATAGGAATGATCCACGGACAACGATTGGTGTATATTCTCTTGGAAAGTGATATATATTTTTTTTCTTTTTTGGCTTTTTATGCGTGCATCTTGCAGGAAATCCTCGTGGGTTAATTGAAGAGGACTCAAAGTTTGTGCCTTTAAATTCTGATGGCTCCGTCTATGGTCCTCCTGTAAGTTCTGGTTAGTTCATTTTCAAGTTACCAATTGCGTGTCATCAGAAGATTTTGGAATTTCGGTTTACTGAGAATTTGCTTAATAGATCAAGATTGGAGCTTGCAGAGTTGAATTTCAATTCACCTTCTCCCTTCTATGCCTAAGCAACCTCTTCTGCATTACCAGTCGGTCATCTGTTAATGCGTAGACCCATCCGTTAATGCATTTTCTCCTCTGCAGACTTTGCTGTTGGTGGGCTTTGAAGTGGCAGAGGTGGCTAAGGCAATACTCATTCTCTTGTTCGTGAATTTTCTTTTTCTCTTTTTAACTTCAAATTTGATTCAAGTTTTGAATAATTACACTCTTCGTAATGGCTTAGTAATCTGTCTAACCTTGAGAAGCAGTGAGGGATAATGTGCACCCTTTGTTTAAGGATAAGGGCTCCTATTTGATATTCTATGAGTCCTTTGCTTTTTCTCTCTTCTGTCTTGGGGTGGAGGTGGGATATCAGTGGATGAGGGTTTATCTGCATTAAAATCACTGAGTTACATGTATGGGAATCGCAAAGCCATCCATCCCTGATTCCCATACGATAATACTGTAGTATTTTAAATTTCTGAACAGTGGTTCTTGATTGGAGATTATTTAGTTTTTTGTAATTATTTGTAATATGCCTGCTATATCTTCAAGGAGAATCTCTTATTGGTTGCAATCCTTGAAATGCACATTCATATCAACAACATATTCTACTACAATTTTTAGACTTATAACTTCCCAAGACTTGGTTCTAACGCTACCTGCAACTATAAATTTCTCAAAACAGATTCAGCAGCTTTTGAAACAGCTAGATGGTGAATTTTTACAGGTGATATTGTGCATCTCATTATTTTTCCAGCTTCCTTCAATGATGGTTAATTTACCAAAATATAGCAGGAGATATGTTTGCTAAACATGCTGAGATCTTATTTTCTCACAGGATGTTGAATTCTATCTAGAGATTGAAGAGTAAGATAGAAAGACTTTATAACCATTTTGACGAAGAGAAATTGAAATAAGAACTGAATTTTGGTAAAAACTTGAAGTTGGAACAAGAGAATTGGGGTTAGTGTTTTGAGAAAACCACAATTGTCAACAAAATGTAGATATTTTGACAAAATAGCATATCTGTGAAATTTGTCTAGCAAACTATTTGTCTATTTATACTAAGTTTTGACGAGAAATAAAACCCTATCTAATACTAGTCATTCATCTATTAAAATAATTACACGCTAATCACATGACTTCTAACTAAAACTAAAAAACTAAAAAAAATGAAATAACAAATGGAAACAGCTCCTGCGTCATTTGGTTGGTAATCTAAACAAGCAGAGAAGCCAGTAGAATTTTTCTAGAGAAGGGACCACAAAGATTGTGGAAATTAAGTTGTTTTTTTTCTCCTAATATTGATTTCATGTGGTTCTTCTTTATGTTTAGCTTGTGAGGCAAGTTTGTCGATGTAACCATCAGTACCAGTATACATAAGAAACTGAAAGAATTGAAGTGCACAGGCCTTATGCATAAACATTGTTGCAGAGATTATCTGTTTTCAGAGCTCTCTGGAATGGACTTGGTGCCACAACCTTTTTATTTAACCATAAACTTCATGCGGGAAGAGAGAAAGGAAATGTTCAAGGATGTTTTGAGATTGGACGGGTGGAACTTTTATGGCAATTTAACATATTCATTTTTTCTGTGCCATTATATTTCAATGAAAAGATTATTAACATCATTATGGTAATGGCCATCATCTTAGGAATACCAGCGTAGATGAATTACAGTTGACATATTACAATGAGGAGATTTTGATTTAGTTATGCGTCATTACCTCTTGTTTGTCTGTGTTGTTCATTTGTAGGTTATTTTATGTACCGAAGCAATGATTCTTCGTCCACTTTGGGAAGTGATTCATATGAGTCAACCAAATTTCGAAGCAGTAGAGGTTGAGCCTAAACATCTTTGAGACCTTTTTCCATTTTCTTTCATGTTTGCTTTTTATACAAATTCTTCTTATGTTTGCATTTTATGCACTTGGAACATGAAAAATCTTTCAGCAGCTGGAGGGGAAGACTGATGGGAGTTTGAAATATGTCTGAGCTTGGTATATTTTGTCTTGCAGATTGCAAAATCACTGCCTCGGATTTGCTTCTTATCCGGCCTTAGTGGAGAGGAGATGATGATGTTCATTGATGCTTTTCCAGAAGCTGGTATTGAACAATTACCTTTTCTGATGCAGTTATTAATTTGACAGGAATTTGACTTCCAAACTAAAATCAAGATCTGCCTTGAAGGTTTCAGACCTTTGGTATTATGACACTTTTACCAATTAATTGATCCAAGTAGATGGGAGTAGCCTGTTGATGGTCAAAGGCGGGCCGTGTCAGTAGCCTTCCAACCACAAGTTTTGCTTGAAAAGATAACAGTTTGGTTGTGATGACTATCATTGATGCTTATGATGAGCTACTTTGATCGGTATTCTTTGGGCTTATATATAGGACTAGAGCCAGCTGTATTTGCGGCACTTGTTCCCAACAATGCTAATAAACTACTGCAAGAATTGATAGAAGAAATCATGGGGGACCATGAAATGCTGGTGAGATGATGATCATGCTAATTACAGTAAATAATACATAAGCAAACGGTTTCTGTCTTCGTACCCATGATGCGGTTTGACTTTCTTGCAGACAGGAAAACAAGAAAGGTTCGACGGAGCAACATAGGCTAAATCAGATTTATTGGGACTTGAAGGCTTAGAGAGTGTGATTCATGCTTGAATCCAGGACAACCTAGTTTAAAATGGAAGCATTTTTCATTCCTAACTGCATTGCCCATTTTATTGCATTCTGGTTTACTGGCAATAATTCAAGAAAGGTTCAGCAAGACAGAATATCATCCGAGCTTGAGTACAAAATCACTCTTCATGACTCTCGTCTTAAATTAAGACATGGATTGATCCGAATTTGAAAATAACTCAAATGTCAATTGGGACTGGATCTCAAAATGATTCGAATTCGAAACCACTCAACTTGAACTTACTTGACCTAGTCAATTCCACCAAATTTTTGTTGCAAGTTTTCACTATGTGGTATATCATATGAAAAGCACATTATTTGATTAAGTCACAATAATGAGGTGAAAGCTTTACATATTTGTTTTACAAATTTATAATTTTGTTTAATAAAAGTCACAAGAAACCAAAGTTTAGGAGTCATTATTAGTATTTCCATTATTAAAAAATCTTTTATTATATGTCAATTTTATGTATTGTATTATCTATAATCCTTCATATAAAGACTCGAACACCACCTTATTTAGCTAAGAAGCATAACCAATATGCCAATTCGGTCAATGCTTTGGGTTTTAGATTTTAAGTTTTAGGTTTTTGTAATTTCAAGTACATTAAAATTTTCAATTAATGGAGTTTTGGGTATATCATATTTTAGTTATGTTGATACTTGAATACATTAAAATTTAAATGTATTAAGTTCCAAATTGTTAGGATTTTAAGTTCAAATTATTTAAGTTTATAGTTGATCGGATTTAAATTATTAATGTTTTAAGTCATTGACTTTTTATTTTTAAAGTTAATGTTAGTTAAGTTAATTTGATTTTAAGCAAGTTGAATTTAAATTTTCAACCCATATGTACTTTTTATCACCTTTGATTTTGAAAGGATAATAATTAGTGCGTGTACTTAGCCAAATTTCTATTAGGAAAATGGAAATTCTAAATACCCACAAACCAAAAAGGAAATTATATGGTCTACAAGACTTTAAATCTTTTTTTTATATATATATTTTCACATATTTCTTGAATATCAAACAAGAAATCATATCAGATATATAAATTTAAAATAATTAAAAAAAAACTTGTAGAAAAAAAATTAGGAAACCAAAATATTAGCTTTGCAATAATTGTGGATCCAATTAAGAAATAGATTAAAATATGGATTTGCAATTTAACCAAGAGATGTTGATTCATATATTCACATTTTAGAAAGAGAAAGAGAAAGGGAAGGGAAAACTTAGTAGGGTTAAACAATCCTTTTGAATGTTGCCCTTTTAGAGAGAAAGAGAAAAAGGAGAGAGAGACTTGTATGAGAGAGAAAAGCGTATGAGAGAGGGAATAGAGAGTGAAGGGTGGTTAAGGCAACCAAGGAGTTGCAAGAAGTTGTAGCTGCTCATACCATTACTTGAAAGGCAATCATTGATGAAGATGGGGTTACAACAATTCCTTTTTTATTGGGTCTTTTCATGAACCATGTCATTGGTTTTGAGGTTATTGGAATCCTTTTTCAAGCCCTTGGTAGATTTGGAAGAAATTAAGGTTTAAGAAGGAGAAGAGAAGAATTTAGAGAGAAAAAGAAAGAAATGTTTTAGAGAGAGAGATATTTGTTACTAATTCATTATAACCTAAAGCAACTAAACATATAGCACATGACACTTAACAATTCTTTTATTAGTTTTTACTAAATACATGGTTTTATTTAATAAATACAATTGGCAATAAAGGTACTAATGACAAAACTCTACTTAAGACTAATGACGTCCTTATTAACAACATACAACACAAAAATAGAAATTTAAAAGGATCAATTAATCTAATCAAACATTTAACCTTACATATATACTCAATTTATCATAGTTATGACAAGTTCCCTTTTTTTAATTAAACCTTATCCTCAAGGTTAAAAGTGGGAAAATTATGATGTAATGAATGGTTGATTATCCCAAATAGCATCAGTAAAAATTTTAGACCATTGAATGAACACTTAGTTAATGCATTTGTCTTAAATAGCCACTAGCTTTACAAAGAGTGGCTTATTTATCCCACTAAGGCAATTAATGCATCAATTGACATGATTGACCCACTAATCATTTCAACAATGGTATATAAGAGATTGGTTGGATGAAGAAACAACCAATCTTGGCTATTACAAGGAAGGGTTTATAATACTTGAATGCCAACTTCAAACTCTTGCTAAAGCCATTGAGATGTAAAATAAGATTGTAATTTTAAATACAACTAATCCCTAACTTTAAATATTCTTTAAGACTTATTTTTGTTTGCATACAACTTGGTTTTATACTATACTTGAAATAGATGCTCCTTCAATAGCCTACTTATATTTTGCCTTTCGTAAAGCTAAGACTTAATTGAAGCCACCTTAGTCTCAGTGATGGGAAGCTTAGCTAGATAGGGTAGGGCATGAACATATAGGGCTTGGAATAGAGACATTCCTAGATAAGCATGCAAAGTGTTGTTATAATGTCATTTTGCCAAATTAAGCCACTTGCACGATTAAGTAAGCTTTCGAAAAGTCATGCACCTCAAATATGTTTCAAGGCATTGATTTAGCCTTTCAAGTTGTTCATCAAATTAGAGATGGTAAGGTATGCTAAGGTGCAAATTAATGCCTAATTACTTGAAGAGATTTTGTCATAAAAGACTCATAAAAACCTTATCTCTATCTGAGATAATGAAGTGGGGTGTTGTTCCCACAGCCTTATATGGGTTGTAATTGTTATCAATTAGGTTTAAGTGTGCAAGAAAGTAAAGCCACATGGAGGGGCAAGAAAGTAAAGCCATATGGAAGGACAAGAAAGTAAAAGTAAAAGTAAAGCCACATGGAGGGGCAAGAACGTAAATCCGCCGCATAAGCCCTATTAGGGTTTCATGAAAGAGAGTATATAAAGATCTTGGAAGATAAAACTAGGGCAAGGGCCAACACAATTGAATACACAGGAAAACACAAAAGTGTGTGGACGACCAAATAGAGAAAATAGAAAAATACAACATACGGCTAAAGCACATCGACGACAAAAGAACGGCAGAATAGGGGATGGCAAAATAGAAAAGAAGCGGTCGGCAAATTGAGCAAATCAGTGTAGCTAGTGTAATCGTTAAGAAAGAGAGAGAGAAAAAGGAGACGGTCAATGACCAGGTTGAACAAAGAACAACTGTCGAGAGAGAGAGAGAAAGAGGAGACGACGAGGCTGAATGAAGAACAAAAGTCAAGGAAGAGAGAAAGAGGAGACGACCGGGTTGAACGAAGAACAAAGGTCGTGAGAGAGAGAGAGGGGAGATGGCCGAAGGGGGGCTGAAAAAAGAATAGAGGTTGGCAAAAATAGAGAAAAGAGAAAACGGTTGAAGGGGCTGGACGACTGAATGGCAGACCGGAAGAGCGAAACGGCAAAGTCCTATTCGGCCAACCAAGTGAGTCGATGGCAGAACAGGAGAATGAGAGAAAATTTGACACGACCAAAGAGGAGAGTAGACGGCAAAGGAATGAAACACCACCGGCACACTAACAGTCAGCAGAACATGAGAGAAAGAGAGAAAAATTGAGACAGCTGTTGGAAAAGAGAGAAAAGAGGTATATGGCCAGAATAGAGGAGTCGACAGGAAGGAGAGAGAAAACATGGCCAAATAAGGGAAAAGGAGAGAAAATCTGGAATGGCCAAAGAGGGGTAGGCGAAGAGAGAGAGACTGTCGGCAGAACAGAGGAAATCTAGCTGGACGGTGAGAGAGAAATCCGGCTGGACGGTAAGAGAGAGAAATCCAGTGGCAAGAGAGAGAAATCCAGTTGGATAACGAGAGAGAGAAATGGACAAGTGAGGCGTGTGACCAGCAAGGCGTGCGAACCAGAAATGTACGTGTGACGTGAAACACCAAACCAGAAGCGTGTGTGAGGCGTGTGACCAGCAAAGGGTGCAAACCAGAAACGTGCGTGAGACGTGTAACGCCAAACTAGAAACGTGAGGCAAGCTGTGAGACGTGGAACGACAAACCAGAAACGTGAGGCGAGCCGTGAGACAATGAGATCGTGAAATAGGAGACGGGTGAGACCATGAGACGGTGAAAGCAGGAGTTGTGTGAGACAACCTAGAGAAGGAATTCGGCGAAGCATTGAAAGAACTCAACGTATTTCCAGATTTCTTCAAGAGAGGTTAGAGAGTGTTGCGGTGAACTTCTAAGCGGCAGTGGACAACCTTTTAATTCAACAGAGGCGAGACAAGTTAGAAGAAGGGTAGACACAGTAAGTGACACTCTTTGCATTGTATTTGCTTAGTAATTGCAATAGTGAAAGGAGCAGAGGATTAAGACATCTATTGTAACTGGAATTCTCAAGTATAGTAGATAGTCTCGGTAAGGGAGAGTCCCTGCCATCGTGGATGTATGTTGATGGAACCACGTAAATCTTGTGTGTCCTTAATTTGCTTTACGTTCTGTGTTTTGAATTGAGTTGTGAACGTAGCTAAAGTATCAGCCAACCCATAACCTAACGAAGACCTAAACAAGAACATCCGAATTGTTTATTAGGCAAGGTGTCAGAAAGGTGACTTTGGGGACTATTGTGATTAGTAGGTAGCAATAGATATACCTTAGTTGAATTTGAGAAAGAGTTCGCTTTTAAGAAGAGGTTGAAGTTGTTCACTTATCTGCGAATTACGAATTGTGGTGATATTGATTCACCCCCTCTCTCAATATCATAAACTAGTAGATCCTAGGGAGAAGTTAGGAACTTCAATTAGTATCAGACCACAGGTTCATCAGTTTGAAGCTTAATAGCTTGGTGTACTAGTTTGAAGGGATCTAGAAGTTTGACTTGTTCAGCATACTGAGAAATGGAAGCCGGTACCAGCACTAACACCACTTATAGCAAGAAGGTTTCGATCTTCAACAGAACCAACTACCATATGTGGAAAGCAAGAATGCAAGTGGTATTTGCAACCATGGGCATAAACGTGGTGAATTGCGTACAGAAGGGTTTTGTGGCTCCGGAAGAAGGTAAAGATCTAACCCCAAAGGAATTAAGGCAATTTGAGATAAATGGAAAGGCCTTAAATGTCATCATTTCAGCATTGATAGATGCTGAGTATGTTAAAATTATGGACTACAAATCTGCCAAGGAGATATGGGACAGATTGCAAAAAGTTTATAAAGGTGATGGTAGAATGAAGGAGGCTAAGTTTCAAGTGTTCAAGGAAAGATATGAATCTCTCAGAATGCAGAAAAATGAGACAGTCCAAGAGTTCTTCACCAGGGTTATTGATGCTGTAGACAACCTTAAAAGTCATGGGAAGAACAAGAAGGACTCATTGATTGTGAAGAAAATTCTGAGAATTCTGCCTAAGAGGTTTGCTTCAAAGGTAGCAGCCATAGAGAAGAGTAGAGATCTCAATTCTATGTTTCTGCATGATCTCCAGTGCAATCTCATTGCATATGAGATGAGGATAAAGTCAACTAAAAGCTTTGCAACAACAAAGGTATCAAAGGAGGCAGCTTTCAAAGCTATGAAGCACTTGAAGATAAAAGAAGAGGAAGAATCATCCAGTGAGGATGATGATGATGATGATGAGGAAGAAAGTGAAGGTGAAGTGTTGGCATACTTCACAAGGAATTTTAAAAAGGGGTCTAAGAAGGGAAAAGGACAGTTGTCCTTGAGATGTTATCATTGTGGGTAGATTGGACACTTTGCTTCTTAGTAAAAAGTGAAACTTGATGATGAAGATGAGGATGGTGATGATGAGCAAAATTCAAGATGGTGAAGATCATCATTCAAATCAAAGAAGTCCAATAAGAAGATTGCCAACCCACAGAGGAAGAAGAGAGTCTCATTCAAAAGTTATGTGAGTCAAATAAAAGAAACTGATGAGGAGGAAGATGAAGACTCATCAGATGAGCATGTCTTTATGACATCAGCTCAAGGTGGTAGTTCAACCTCTAAAGAGGAAGAGGAGGTTGATGAAGAAGAATCAGATCTTGAAGCTGAGCTAAAAGCAGCTTCAAAAGAGATAATCAGAAGGGGTAGAACCATAAAAAGGTTGGAGGCTCACATAAAACAAGTTGAAGCAAAGTCAGAGGTAGCTGAAAGTCAAAAGGATGAAATAAGGGCTGAGCATTTGACTTGAAAAGAAGATTTGAGGAACATATCAAAATATGTGAAGACCTTACAGTAGAGCTTGGCTCAAGGGCTTTAAAAATTGAAGAAATGGAGAAAGAGTTACTGAGACTTCAACAACAACTCAAAAGTAGCAAAGAGAACTTACAGAAGTTTGAAATGGTAGGAGAAACAAGCTCTGCAAGAGAAAAGAAGAATGAGACTTTGCCACAGAAGTTGAAAGAGAAGGCTGTGACTCAAGAAAAGATAACTGAAGAAGAGAAGACAGTTATCAAACCAAAGCCAGGCCCAAAAATGACATATGTGTTTAAAGAGCAGCAGCCCATAGCTGTTACGTCTCAGAAAGTCAGCTAGCAGAGGGCTACGGCTGAACAGAAGAAGGAGAAGAAGGTGACTGAAATGAAAGTCACACAAGCAAAGAAGCTAGCTACTTTGCCTACACAGCAAGTGATGAACAAAAGAAGACAAGCTGTGATCAGACCCAAAAAGAGGCAGTTTCAAGGTCATTGCCTTTATTGTGGAGTTTGGGGTCATAAGGCGAGTAACTGTTGGTGGAGAAGGCCAGTATACGTCTCCAACTTGAGAAGATATGATGCTGCATACAGGGGGAGACAATACAAAATTCAGAGGAGAACACCTGTCGTGAGTTCTTGCATATACTGTAAAAGGCAAGGACACATTGACAATGAGTGTTGGTGGAAGCCCAAACCAGTGGTTTCAAAGAACAAGTTTGCTATATTGGCAGACTTAGAATAGTCTGAAAGGTACGGGTAGGATGACCATAATGCCAAGAGATGCATGACACTTCTCCTTGAGCAAGAGAAGGCACTCAATAGCATAGTGAGAACAAGTAGTGCAGTTAAAGCTGAGAAAAAGGAGAAAGCTATCTTCCAACTAGTTCAAAAGAAGGAATATAAAGTTAAAAAGGAGGGTGGCTAATATAGTTGAAATTGCACTCAAAGCTGACTACAAGGATAAGCAGTGGATCTTTGACAGTGGATGCACTTCACACATGATAGGAGACAAGAGTAAATTATCAAAGTTAAACAACTCAAGACAAGGCAGAGTCAAGTTTGACAATGATGATTCATTCAACATCAGTGGTCAAGGGTCAGTGAATATTGGAAAAGGAAAGCTGAAAGATGTTCTGCACGTTGAAGGACTCAAATATAATCTAGCATCGGTCAGCCAACTATGAAACGAAGACCACAAAGTGATATTCACAAAAATAGGTTGCCAAGTAAAGAGTAAAGAAGGCAATACTTGATACGAACTCCGATTATATGTAAACGGAACCTAACACCAATGTTGGTATAGGATTGTTCTAACAAAGGTTAAAGGATTTGGAGTTCTGACCCAATGATTATAAACAACCAAGAACCAGAACTATAAGATTTAAACGCCACTCCTAGCAGCAACAACGTTGAAGAAGATAAGTCTATTAAACCAACACACTCAAGCATGAAAGTTCAGAAATTAGTTTTCAAAGAACAAGAGAAATAGCTCATACACTCTTGAAAATAGGTCTGCTTCCTCCAGCCACCCTTCTTGCCCTTTTTATATGCTAACCCCCAAAAACCCTAGCTAATAAGATGGGCTTATTAAGGAAATTCGTCCAACCCATTAAATAATAATAAAAACCCTTGAAAATAACCCATTAAAATGTTGAAATTCGTTTAACTCACTACATAACAATATAACTCATGAAAATAATCCATTTAAATGCCCAAACATGGGCTCCCAAATCCAACTTCCTTCTCAAGCCCATGGTTCTCAAATTCCTCCACAGATGACACATTTGCAAGCCCTGGTGAAGCTTCCATCATCTTTAACTTGTACCTAACAACTTCCTAATAGTAAATGTCGCACAACAAGTTATTGAGAGCTTCCTTTATTTTCTTTGACCTTGCCCTTGTCATTGGTCCTCCAAGGTTTTGCAAAGCATCAACTCCCTTGTTGATTTGAGCTGGTACAATATGGCTTCCATCATTCCCGCTCTCCTCAAAATGATTTATCCTCAAATCAGCACCTACATCATCATAAAGGAAAGGAAAAAGGTCAGAAACATTAAATGTTGCACTCACATTATACTCAACTGGCAAGTCAAGTTTATATGCATTATCGTTGACTCTTGTCACCACTTGAAAAGGACTATCTCCCCTTAGTTGCAACTTTGATTTCCTTTGCATGGGAAATCTCTCCTTTCGCAAATGTACCCAAACCTAATTACCAGGTTCAAAAGTGATATGCCTACGACCTTTGTTGGCTTGTGTTTCATATTATTTGGTTTCTTTCTCAATGTTAAGCCTAGCCTTTTCATGAAGTTGCATAACCACTTCAGCCTTCTTTTTCCTATATAAATTAACCCTATCCTGTATAGGTAATGGTACTAAATCCAAAGGAGATAATGGATTAAAACCATAAACAAGCTTGAAAGGAGAATAACCTGTAACACTATGAACAACACGATTATAGGCAAACTCCACAAAAGGCAAACATTCTTCCTAGGTTCTAGAGTTCTTACTAATAACAGCGTGTAACCATGTACCAAGAGTTCGATTTACTACCTCTGTTTGTCCATCGGTTTGTGGATGACAAGTTGTAGAAAACAACAACTTTGTTCCAAGCTTACCCCACAATGTCTTCCAAAAATGGCTCAAAAATTTTGCATCACAGTTTGACACAATACTCTTTGGCACTCCATGTAATCAAACAATCTTTCTAAAAAATAAGTCTGCAATGTGTGTGACATCATCTGTTTTGGTGCAAGCAATGAAATGCGCCATCTTTGAAAACCTGTCAACTATAACAAAAATACAATCTTGGCCCTTTTTAGACCTAGGTAACCCAAGAATAAAATCCATAGAAATGTTGGTTCAAGGTCCACAAGGGATTTCTAAAGGTAATACACTTTGCACAGACTCTTTCAACATCCCTTTGTATATGTGGCCAAAAGAAATGTTCATTTAAAACATCAAAAGTCTTTTGAATGCCAAAGTGTCCCATTAAACCACCCCTATGAGCTTCTCTCATAAGTAATGCTCTCATAGACCCTTAAGGAAGACAAAGCTTAATTACTCTAAACAAATACCCCTTATGTCTATAAAACTTACCAAAGTCAGCTTTCTCACATGCAACATATATGTTACTAAAGTCAGCATCATTAGCATACAAATCAATAATGTGCTCAAACCCCAGCAACTTAACGCTCAAAGTGCTAATCAATGTGTACCTATATGACAATGCGTCAGCAACAACATTTTCCTTACCTGATTTGTATTGAATTACATAAGGAAAAGTTTCAATAAAATTAACCTATTTTGCATGTCTCCTATTCAACTTACCTTGCCCCTTCAATTATTTTAAAGACTCATGATTAGTATGAATTACAAACTCCTTGGGCCAAAGGTAATGCTGCCACGTTTCTAAAGTCCTAACAAGTGCATACATTTCTTTATCATAAGTTAGATAATTCAATGTTGCCCCACTCAACTTCTTACTAAAGAATGCAATAGGTCATTTCTCTTACATGAGAACTCCCTCAATCCCAATGCCCGATGCATCACATTCAATTTCAAAGATCTTAGAAAAATCAGGCAAAGCAAGAAGTGGTGCATTACACAACTTAGACTTAAGCAAATCAAAGGTATCTTGTTGTTCCATACTCCACTTGAAACCTACACTCTTTTTAATCACCTCAATCAATGGTGCAGCTGTGGCATTAAAATCCTTAATGAGCCTCTTATAAAAGCTAGCCAAACCATGAAAACTCCTCACATCACTCATACTCTTAGGTGTAGGCCATTCTTGAATTGCCTTAATCTTCTCTTTATCAACCTCTATGCCATCAGCAAACACAACATAACCTAAGAAAATAACATGGTCCTTGCAAAAATCACATTTCTTCAAATTGGCATACAATTTCTCTTTCCTCAAAACATCAAGCATACAATGCAAATGTTCAACATGCTCTTCTAAATTCCTGCTGTATACTAATATGTCATCAAAATAAGCCACAACAAACTTTCCTAAAAAAGGTCTCAAAACATGATTCATTAATCTCATAAAAGTACTAGGTGCATTAGTCAAACCAAATGACATAACTAACCATTCATACAAACCATGCTTGGTCTTGAATGCAGTTTTCCATTCATCTCCTTCCCTCATCCTAATTTGATAATATCCACTCTTAAGGTCAATTTTAGAGAAGTAACAAGCACCATGTAATTCATCTAGCATATCATCAAGCATGGGTATAAGATATTGATACTTAACTGTTATTATGTTGATAGCTCTACAATCGACACACATCCTCCAAGATCCATCTTTCTTTGGCACAAGCAACATTGACACTGCACATGGACTCGTGCTCTCCCTTACATGCCCCTTCTTCATCAACTCATCAACTTGCCTTTAAAGCTCTTTTGTCTCCTTAGGATTACTTTTATACGCTGGCTTATTGGGAATAGGAGCTCCAGGAATAAGATCAATGTGATGTTCAATCCCTCTTCTTGGTGGTAAACCATCTGGGATCTCCTCAGGAAATACATCATTATAATCCTGCAACAAAGATGAAATAACACTAGGCAAAGATGAATCAAGGTTAGTGTCAGAGAAATAAGAATCCTTGTAAAGGATCAAGATCATTTGTTGGCTAGCTTGGAAGGCAACCCTAACATCTACTCCTTTTGCAAACACACTCACATGTTTTCTTTCATCTTTACTCTTGTGAACTTGACCACTCTTGTACTTAGCACTCTCAAATTCTTTCACCTTGTTTTTCCTCCTTCACTTTCTTTTCTCCCGACTTTCTCTTTTTTTTCACTCCTCCTCTTTTGCTCACTTTCATAAAGTCTAACTTGGTCTTCATACACCTGTTTTGGAGTTAATGGAACAAGTGTGAATGGTTTTCCATCCATGGTGAAAGAATAGTGGTTCTTGTAACCATCATGCAAAGCTTTTCTATCAAATTGCCAAGGACGGCTCAATAACAAATGCCCAGCCTGCATAGGTACAACATCACAAAACAACTCGTCCTTATATCTACCAATGGAAAATGGAACCACAACTTGTTTAGTCACTTTCACCACTCCACTGTCATTCAATCATTGCAAATTATATGGCCTAGGATGTTTGGTTGTAGGCAAGTTCAATTTTTTCACCAACTCTGTACTTGCTACATTAGTGCAACTACCTCCATCGATGATCATGCAACAGAGTCTATGTTGAACTACACATCGAGTATGAAAAATATTTTCCCGCTGCATCTCAACATCATCCTCCTCCTTAACTTGCACACTAAGGGCTCTCCTTGCTATTAAAAGCCTTCCACCATGCTCTGGATACTCTATCCCTTCATCAACATCATTAGCATCCTCTAATGGCGACATTTGGTCTTTATCACTAGCATCACTGCCAAACACATAGTCACTATTCTCCTTAAGGTACATGGTTTTCTTGTTAGGACATTGTAAAGCCACATAAACCCTACCCAGACATCTAAAGCATTTGATGTCTCTAGTTTTTCCTTGGGTGTCCTCAAGTTTTTCTTCAAATTTGCCCCTTTCCAGGTTGCCCCCACTAATCTTGGGTTTATGTGAATTGGTTTTAAGTTTAAAAGTCATCTTCTATTCCTTCTTCCCTCAGTTCGACTTCCAAAAAGATGAACCTAAGTTCTGATTATATCTAGAAGTGCTCCTTCCTTTAAATTGCCTCTCAATTTTCATGGCAATGTGTACCATGTCTTTAAGCTCTACATAGTATTGCAATTTTACCATATCAGCTATGCTTCTATTCAATCCTTAGAGGAACCTAGCCATGGTTACCTCCCTATCCTTCATTACATTTGCCCTAACCATTGCAATTTCTATCTCCTTATGGTACTCTTCCACACTCTTGGAACCTTGCATAAGGCTTTGCAACTTGTTATACAAATCCCTATAATAAGAGTTAGAAACAAATCTCCTTCTCATCACAGTCTTCAACTTATTCCATATTTCTATGGTTCTCTCAAAATTTCTTCTCTTAGTAGTAACTTGTTGGTCCCACCATACTACATCATAATCAGTGAACTCTACCATAGCTAACTTCACTTTCTTCTCCTCAAAGAAGTTATGGCACTCATATATTAATTCAACCCTTCGTTCCCAATTCAAATAAACATCAGGGTCAGCTTTCCTTTGGAAAGAAGGTATTTTCATTTTAATACTACTAAGATTGTCTACTCCTTCCTCCACTCTATTTCTGTTGTCCTAACCTCTATTGTACTTATCATAAACATTTCCATTGCCTCTTACTCTTCTACCATTTCTATTACCACATCCTCCTTTAAATCCACCTCTAAAGTTTCTATTAGCATTATCACTATCATCATAATAATCATCACTATCTTCACCAAAGTCATGTTCAAATTGCTCCTTCATGACCCTACCAGCTAGCCTCTTAGGATTGACACTCGATTCCCCTTCTATTTTATCCATCCCATCTCGAACTTCCCAAAACATTTGGTCAATCCTATCAAACTTCTGCTCTAAGGATTTCATAAATAATTTGAAATCTGGAACAACTACTTCCTCCTCTTCATGTAGGAAATTGCTTTCTTTAGCATTATACATTGAATATGCAAGATTATTAGTAAATAAAGAATATACCTCATAAAACTCACTCCCTTGCGTGTTTGCTCTCCACTTAACTATAATAGTCCTCAACTCTCATGTTTCACACAATGAATTGCAAAACATTAAGAGCTCTTTCAATAGTTCCAAGCAAACTAAATTCAGAACAAACAAAACTTGAATATATCAATCCTAGACCTACCTCTTCAGAGAAGTGACACGATCAAGAAGATAGACAATAAAGCAAACAGAATGACATGGAATTCAATGATGTGAGTAGTGCAATCAGACAACAATCAATTATCGAATATAATTGAGTAAATGACCAATTGAGCAATGAAGTCATTTTTTTTTCTTGGGTTAACTAATGGGTATTTCTAATGAATAACAAATAGGCAACGCAAAAAATACACGATTTGTTTTTTTTTTTTTGGTTAACTAATGGGTATTTCTATAGAAGAAACAAATATTAGAAAAGAAACCCAAAAAATACAAGATTTTTTTTTGGATAATTAATGAGTATTTTTGTAGAAGAAACAAATATTAGAAAAGAAACCCAAGAAATACATGATTTTTTTTTTTGTGATTGTTCAACCAACAATGAAGAATACACGAAAGAGATGATAACAAAAGTATAACTAACCTAAGTTAGAGCCAAGGCTTTGATACCAAATGATACGAACTCTGATTATATGTAAACGGAACCCAACACCAATGTTGGTATAGAATCATTCTAACAAAGGTTAAGGGATTTGGAGTTCTGACCCAATGATTATAAACAACCAAGAACCAGAACTATAAGATTCAGACGCCACTCCTAACAACAACAACGTTGAAGAAGATAAGTCTATTGAAGCAACACATTCAAGTATGAAAGTTTAGAAATTAGTTCTCAAAGAACAAGAGAAATAGCTTATACACTCCTAAAAATAGGTCTGCTTCCTCCAGCCACCCTTCTTGCCCTTTTTATATGCTAACCCCCCAAAACTCTAGCTAATAAGATAGGCTTATTAAGGAAATTTGTCCAACCCATTAAATAATAACAAAAATCCCTGAAAATAACCCATTAAGATGCTGAAATTCGTTCAACCCACTACATAACAATATAACCCATGAAAATAATCCATTTAAATGCCCAAACATGGGCTCCCAAATCCAACTTCCTTCCCAAACCCATGGTTCTCAAATTCCTCCACAGATGACACATTTGCAAGCCCTAATGAAGCCTCCATCATCCTCAACTCGTACCTAGCAACTTCCTGATAGTAAATGTCGCATAACAAGTTGTTGAGAGCTTCCCTTATTTTCTTTGACCTTGCCCTTGTCATTAGTCCTCCAAGGTTTTGCAAAGCATCAACTCCCTTGTTGATTTGAGCTGGTACAATATGTCTTCCATCAATACTGTTGTAGCCGGGAAGAGAATAACTGGAAATTTATATGTGATTAATGAGGACAAGACAAACAGCTGTTTACTTACAAAAGAAGAAGAAAATCAACTTTGGCATAGGAGGCTGGGACACTTAACACAGAAGAACATGAGGAAGCTGACCACTACTCATGCAATCAGAGGCATTCCAGACCTTAAGAGAGAGAGGGAGTATGTTTGCTCAACATGCTTTAAAGGAAAACAGGTGATATGGATGCAAAGACAATTGGTCGATTTGGGTGTTGAAGTGAAGCTACCAGTGAGTGTACTTTGTGATAATCAAAGTGATATTGATCTCAGCAAGAATCTGGTTTAACATTCAAGGAGCAAGCATATTGACATTCGGTATCACTTCATCAAAGATCAAGTGGAACAGGGTATAATTCAGTTGGAGTCTGTTGGCACTAAAGATCAAATTTCAGATATTCTAACTAAACCTCTGTCCACAGAGCTATTTGAAAAGCACAGATTGAGTTTATCTGTGCAAATGTCTCCTCAAGCTTGAAGTTCAGGTGAATCCTCCATCTCCTATTTGCGAGTCTTTTAGATTTTTAATTGGTTAACAAAGGGGGAGAGAAGCAACAGTGTAGGGGGAGCTGTTAAGAAAGGGGGAGTGTATATTTAGGGAGAGTTGAAACTGCTGCATAGTGGCTTTTGTTATGAGTGTTGCTAACAATCACAAAGGGGGAGATTGTTGTTCCCACAGCCTTGTATGGGTTGTAATGGTTGTCAACTAGGTTTAACTGTGCAAGAAAGTAAAGCCACATGGAAGGGCAAGAAAGTAAAAGTAAAGCCATATGGAGGGACAAGAATGTAAATCTGCCGCATAAACCCTAGAGGGGCAAGAACGTAAATCCGTCGCGTGAGCCTTATTAGTGTTTCATGGAAGAGAGTATATAAAGACCTTAGAAGACAAAACTAGGGCAAAGTCCAACACAATTGAATACACAGCAAAACACAAAAGTGTGTGGATGGCCAAATAGAGAAAACAGAAAAATACAACATATGGCCAAAGCACATCGATGGCAAGAGAACGACAGAACAGAGGACGGGAAAATAGAAAAGAAGTGGTCGACAAATTGAGCAAATCGGTGTAGCCGGTGTAACCGTCGAGAGAGAGAGAGAGAAAGAGGAGACAGTTGACGGCTGAGCTAAACGAAGAACAACTGTCGAGAGAGAGAGAAAGAGGAGGTGGCTGGGCTGAACGAAGAACAAAGGTCGTGAGAGAGAGAAAGAGGAAAGACGGCTGAAGGGGGGTTGAAAAAAGAACAAAGGTTGGCAAAAATAGAGAAAAGAGGAGACGACTGAAGGGGTTGGACGACTGGACGGTAGACCGGAAGAGCGAAACGGCAAAGTCTTATTCGGCCAACCAAGTGAGTCGACGGCAGAACAGGGGAAGGAGAGAAAATCCGACACGGCCAAAGAGGAGAGTGGACGGCACACCACCGGCACACCAACGGTCGGCAGAACACGAGAGAAAGAGAGAAAAATTGAGATAGTCGTTGGAAGAGAGAGAAAAGAGGTATACGGCCATAATAGAGGAGTCGATGGGAAGGAGAGAGAAAACACAGCCAAATAAGGGAAAAGGAGAGAAAATCTAGAATGGCCAAAGAGGGGTGGATGAATAGAGAGAGAGATCGTTGGCATAATAGAAGAAATTTGGTTGAACGGTGAGAGAGAAATCTGATTGGACAGCAAGAGAGAGAGAAATGAATAGGTGAGGTGTGTGACCAGCAAGGCGTGCAAACCAGAAACGTATGTGGGACGTGAAACGCCAAACCAGAAGCGTGCGTGAGGCGTATGACCAACAAAAGGTGCAAACTAGAAACGTGCGTGAGACATGGAATGCCAAACCAAAAACGCGAGGCAAGTCGTGAGACGTGGAATGGCAAACCAGAAATGTGAGGTGAGTCGTGAGACAGTGAGATCATGAAATAGGAGACGGGTGAGACCATGAGACGGTGAAAGCAGGAGCTGTGTGAGACAACCTAGAGAAGGAATTTGGCAAAACATTGAAAAAACTCAATGTATTTCCAGATTTCTTCAAGAGAGGTTAGAGAGTGTTGCGGTGAACTTCTAAGCAGCAGTGGAGCAGCCTTTCAATTCAATAGAGGCAAGACAAGCTAAAAGAAGGGTAGACACAGTAAGTGACACTCTTTGCATTGTACTTGCTTAGTAATTGCAATAGTGAAAGGAGCAGAGGATTAAGACATCCATTGTAACTGGAATTCTCAAGTATAGTGGATAGTCTCGGTAAGGGAGAGTCTACGTAAATCTCATGTGTCCTTAATTTGCTTTACATTCTGTGTTTCGAATTGAGTTGTGAACGCAGCTAAAGTATCAGCCAACCCATAACCTAACGAAGACCTAAACAAAAACATCCGAATTTTCTATTAAGCAAGGTGTCTAAAAAGTGACTTTGGGGACTATTGTGATAGTAGGTAGCAATAGATCTACCTTAGTCGAGTTTGAGAAAGAGTTCACTTTTAAGAAGAGGTTGAAGTTGTTCACTTACCTGCAAATTGTGAATTGTGGTGATGCTGATTCACCCCCCTCTCAGTATCACAAACTAGTAAATTCTAGGGAGAAGTTAGGAACTTCATGGGGCATACCATGTAGTCTGAAAACCTACTCCATAAACACTTTAACAATAAAAGGAGCAATGAAAGAGCAATTAAAGGCAATGAAATAACCATATTTATTAAAACAATTTATGACCACTATGATAACTTTCTTCCTTTGAGACTTTGGTAAACCTTTAACGAAATCTAAGCTTATATCCCTCTAAGTTTGTGTAAGAATTGAAAAACCCAGGGTACTTAACATGCTTAGCCTTACCACTTTAATAGACATCACAATTTTGGATGAGTGCTTAAACATCTTTTTTCATGCTAAGCTAATGGAAATAATGCTTTAGTCTATGGTAGGTAGCCTTAATCCCAAAATGGCCCCCTATACAGAACTATGAAACTTGGACAACATTTGTTTTCTTAAATTTCCTTGAGTTCTAACATAAATTCTATCCTTGTATCTAATGTGTCTACTTTGTAAAGAAAGGGAGATTTGGAATCAATGAAGAGACTTAAGAAAGGAACCAATTTTGTAGTTAAGAGATCTAAATCATAGTTAGCAATGACTTCATTTGGCCATTAAGGGACATGGGTAATAATGGCATAATAAAAGGTTGTAATAGTCTAACTAAACTCTTCCCTTTTAAACAAGGCATTAACCACCTTATTATTTACTCCCTTCTTCTAATGAATACTATAGTCTAGCCCTAAAAGCTTGGTTACTCTCTTAAGTTAAATATATATATGCAATTGCTGTTGTAGTAAGAACTTTAAACTTTTATATTTAATTTTAATAATGAAATAAGGACCCTTTAGATAATGTCTTTACTTAGTAACAATTATAAGAATTGCTAATAGCTTTTCTTATATAGGGAGCCCCAAAACTATGGGTTTGTTTGCTTGCATCAACATAGCCTCGAATCTAACTCCACAACCATTAACTTCCATCATAAGGGTAGAGACCATAATTTGTTTAAGTTTAACAAAGGCTTCCTTGGTAGCTTTATTACATAAGAAGTTATTTTTCTTCAACAATTCTATCAAGGGTTTATTAATGACTCTATAATCCTTTATAAATTTCTTGTAATAACCAATAAGGCTTAAAGGTTAGTATTGGCTAGTTAACCATGGAAACTACTTTGCTAAGATCAATTAAGACCTCTTGGGTAGAAATGATATGCCCTAAGTATTCAATTTAAGCTTGACCAAATAAACATTTAAATATCTTAGCAAACAGCTTTTACAATGTCAAGGTTTGGAGCACACGTTTTAGATGTAACACATGAGCTTCTATAAACATACTATATACAAGGATATCATAAAAAAAACACAAGGAAAGTTGCCTTGAGTAACTATAAAAAATTTGGTTTATAAAGGACTAAAAGATGGGAGGTGTATTAGTTAAGCCAAAAGGCATCACCTTAAACTCATAGTGACCATGGGGGGTTCTAAAAGCCATTTTAGGTATGTTTGTTTCCTTTATTTTGATTTGGTGATATTTAGCCCTTAAGTTTATTTTAGAAAAGATAGTGGCACCATAAAGTTCATCTGATAAGTCATTAATGATTGTGAAGTAATTTAATTATCTTTAATCTACACGAAAGTGCTAATTCCATCCTTCTTTTCGCAAAAGAATAGGAAAGGCAAAAGGGTTGTTACTAATTTGTATTATTGAAATGTCCTTTATCTCCTTGACCAATCTTTCAATTTTAACCTTTTACTAATATTGATATCTTAAAGGTTTTAGGTTGACAAGTTGAGACTTATTCTTTAAGGGAATTACACGATCATATGATCTTTGTGGAGGTATCCCTACTTCTACAAAGACATCATCATACTTCTTTAAGACATTTTGTAGCATTATGGGAATCTCTCTCTCTCTCTCTCTCTCTCTCTCTCTCTCTCTCTCTCTCTCTTCACTCATTTCCTTAGTGATAACAAGCTTAATGGTTATCATGCATAAGTGGTCTTGTAAAGGATTATAATTCAAAAAAAGCTAAGAATGTTAAGGTCAATTAATGAGCTTGATAATTATTTAACTTCTTTCACTTTTAATAAGGTTTATAATGAATAGTTTGATATTTTAAAAGTAATAATTATAATATTTAACTACATATTTGATTCTCTCACTTATTGTTAAACATATTTGTGGAGCTCTCGTCTTAACACTTACTATTGAGAAAACATTTAATTTTGCTAGTAACATCTTTGATGAAATTTGCTTAAGTTTATAGTAAGAATCATTAAAGGCACAAACGTGTCTTAATGATTGGTCAAAGGCAAAGTTACGATTATAAGAAAATGTTATTGTTAAACTCATCTTTAATGGCTAATGTTAGATTTGTTGTCAATAGTATCTCATATATTTGTCCTTTGTTGATTTGATGTTATAAGTGCCTTTGTGATGTGTTTACTACATTTACAAAGTATTGGTAGCTAATTTATTCAAGGGTTAAGGAAGACAACATTGGTGGAATATGATGACAATAAAAAGAGAAATTAAGGCCAAAATTAGGATGTTGCCAGCCCCACCTTATGCTGCCAAAAACAACAAGTTGATTCAGATTGCTAGTGGTGTTTTGGCTGTAAAGAAAGCACTAGTTACTGCCTCTGGTATTGCATTTAGCTATGATATTATAATTCATTTGTTGGGTATTGAATTATTCTGATTTTTAGGATCTGATTATTAGGAATATTCAATCTTGATTTTTTGGGTCCTAATTATTAGGAAATAGTTGTAAATAATTAATTAGGAAATGATTTATTAGTATCCCTTGATTTGTGGGATTATAGCAGTATTTTACATATCTATCTTTCCTAGTTAGTATTTGTAAAAGTCTTATAAATAGCTTTGTAATCCTGGTACAAGGACAAGAAGAAAGATCATAATTCTTTTCTCTAAATTCTACATGGTATCAAAGCTATAGGCTCATTTTTTAGGGCTAGTGTTGTAGTGCATCCTTCATTAATGCGATAATCTTCCAATCACAGCCTTCATTGCTGGGTTTGTCTTTGTCCTTAATTATTTGATCGTAACTGTCATAATTGTGATCTCTTTAGCTATATTTTTCTCTCTTTGCTTCTAAACTTGTCCCAATTTTTTGCCCTTCTTTTCCAAGTACATTCTTTGTACCTGGAATTATCTATGTCTACGACAAAACTGATTGGAGATACTTTGGGTCAAAATAAGAACCCCAACACCAACCATATGACTGGAGATCTACAAAATGTGAGAGCAACTTATAGGTTGAATGAAAAGAATTATCTCAAATGGTCTCAATTCGTCAAGACCTATTTGAAGGGTAAAGGAAGACTCAATCATCTTCTCGGAATAGGTCCAACACTAGAAGATCCCACATTTAACGCATGGGATGAGGCAGATTCAATGATCATGTCATGGCTTTAGGATTCAATGGATCCAACCATAAGTGATACCTGTATGTTTCTCAAAACTGCAAAGGAGATTTAGGATTCTATTCGCAAGACTTATTCAAAGGCTCGAGATGCAACACAAGTATATGAAATCAAGATAAAGATAAGTGCAACAAAACAAGGAGCAAAACGGTGATAGAATATGCCAATTCCCTTCAAAATTTATGGCAAGAACTCGATCATTATCGAGTATTTGAGATGAAGTGTGCGGATAATGCTGCAACTTTGAAAACCTTCATTAAAAAGGATCAATTATATGATTTCTTAGCAGGTCTTAATTCTGAATTTGACCAAGTCAGGATTCAAATACTTGGAAAGGAAGAAATTCCTTCTCTGGAAGAGACAATCTCTTTAATCCAGGCAAAAGAAAGTCGAAGGGGAATAATGCTAGAGCCTCAAGCTATAGAAGGCTTAGCATTAGTAACTTGCAATGTGTCAACACAAGAAAGAGGAAAGGTGGATGCTTTGAGGCCCACATGGAGGGATAATCGTGACAATTTATGGTGTACCTACTGTAAGAAGCCAATGCATACAAAGGAAAGTTGCTAGAAGCTGAATAGGAAACTAGCAACCTCAAGTCGAGAGTGGGGAAACAAAGGAGGATAGCTAAGGCCCCAAGCTAATCTAATTGAACACACCAGCCAACAATCAGTCACAATGAAGGACAGGTGAAAGAATCCTTTAGTGGTGAAGAAATAGAAAGAATTAAAGGGCTTTTAGGGTCTCTGGATAAACCCTTCAGTGTATGTTCCTTAGCACTCTCAGGTAAGTCTCCATTCTCTTTTAATCTAAATGCCTCAGAAAAACTTTCAAGTGAAGCTTGGATAACTGACTCAGGTGCCACTAATCACATAACTCATACTACACATTTTTTTATTACCTATACCCCATGTCCAAGTAATAGAAAAATAGTGGTGGCAGATGGTTCTATGGCTACTATTGCAGGAGTTAGTGATATTTATATTACACCTATTTTTACTTTAAAAGATGTTATCCATGTGTCGAAATTATCAGCCAACCTAGTTTCCATAAAAAGGCTCACCAATGACCTCAAATGTTATGCAATGTTTTACCTTACCTACTATGTTTTTCAGGAATAGGATTCGGAGAGGAAGATTGGACTTGCTAAGGAAAGGAATGGGCTGTATTACCTTGAGACACCAAGGATTTCAAAGAAAGTCATGAACAAATCACCCTTATCTTTTCTTAGTGCTTCAAATAAAGATGCTATTTGGATTTATCATTTTCATTTTGGTCATCCATCTTTTCGTGTCTTAAATATCATATTTCCTTCTTTGTTTAAAGGATTAGATATGAGTCAATTCCAATTTGATACTTGTGAATTTGCTAAGCACACTTCTGTATCTTTTCCTATAAATAATAAAAGAAGTTCTCATCCTTTTGATTTGATTCACAATGACATTTGGGGACCCTCCACAATTCCAAATATCTTAGGGGCTCGATGGTTCATTTCTCTAATCAATGATTGCACTAGGGTCACATGGATATTTTTACTTAAACACAAATCTAATGTAAGTAATATTGTTCCTAATTTTAATTCTATGATTCAAAATCAATTTGGAGTTAAAATTAAGAGCTTTAGATCAGATAATGCTAGAGACTACTTTAATCAGATCTTGTCAACCTACTTCCAAAAGGAAGGGATCATCCACGAGTCATCTTGTGTAAACACCCCACAGCAAAATAGGGTGGCTGAAAGAAAAAATGGTCATTTATTCAACACTACTCAAGCATTGTGATTTCATGGAAATGTCCCTAAGTTTTATTGGGGGGAAGTCATCATTATATCTACATATATGATTAATAGATTACCATCAAGAGTATTAGATTTCAAAACTCCTATGGCAGTTCTTTCTAGCTTTTATCCCCATTTCAGGACAACAAATAATCTTATACCTAGAATCTTCGGTTGCACCTCATTTGTACATGTTCATAATCAGCAAAGGGGAAAACTAGATCCCAGAGCAATCAAGTGTGTCTTTCTTGGTTACTCCTCTACACAAAAGGGATATAAATGTTATCATCCTCCTTCTTGAAAGAACTATATATCAGTCGATGTTACATTTGTAAAAAATAAACTTTACTTTCCACAGTCTTATCTTCAAGGGGAGAAGTCATTAGTTGATAACCTTAATCTTGGCTTACCTCCTAATAATCTTCCAATCCAAGCTCCCATTTGTGATCAACCAATCCTTGATCAATCAACTTCTAACCAATTAGCCTCTAACTCTGATCAACGGGCCCCTCATGAATTAGTTTATGCCACTTCAATCCTGGACTCACCCTTTACAATTGAGCCTATTTTGGAACAAGAGTCCACTTTCATATCTCCCCATATTTATGACTCTATGAGATTTTCTCAGGTAAACTCAAGAAAGACATCAATTTCAGACCAAACACAAGTTCAAGATTTCCATCTGGGTTTTACAAATGAATTTCCGGTAAGTTTCGACTCTCCTTTGCATAAACAATCAATTGATATGCCAGAAAATGACTTGCATCTTCCCATTGCTATTAGAAAAGGTATAAAGAATCTAAGGGAAAACCTAAGGGAAAGAATCTTGTGGGTTGTAAATGGGTTTTTACCTTGAAATATAAAGCTGATGGTTCTCTTGAAAGATATAAGGCACGATTGGTGGCAAAGGATTATACTTAGACTTATGGAGTAGATTATTAGGATACATTTGCTTCAGTGGCAAAGATGAACACTGTGAGGATTTTACTCTCTTTGGCAACTTATTTTAATTGGCAACTTCAACAGTATGATGTAAAGAATGCATTCTTACATGGAGACCTGGAAAAGGAGATTTACATGAGTATTCCATTGGGATTTAAAGGAAAAGAGACAACAAATAAAGCATATAGATTACGGAAAGCACTATATGGGCTCAAGCAATCACCTAGAGCTTGGTTTAGGAGATTTTCCAGAGTTATGAAAGCTTCAGGCTATAAACAAAGCCAAGGTGATCATACCCTTTTCATTAAGCATTCGGCAAAAGGTAGGGTAACAGCACTTCTAGTGTACATTGATCATATTATTGTCACAGGTAATGACGATGAGGAAAAACAACAGCTAAAGCAGTGTTTGATTAAAGAGTTTAAAATTAAAGAGTTAGGAAGACTCAAATACTTTCTTGGCATTGAAGTTTCTTACTCTAGACAAGGAATTTTTGTCTCACAACAGAAGTATGTGACTGATCTCTTGAAGGAAACTGGAAAACTTGGTTGTGAACCAATAGCCACACCTATTAAGCCTAATAAAAAACTTGGGGATGCAAAGGAAGAACTTGTTATAGATCGAGAAATGTATCAAAAATTGGTTGGGAAACTCATCTATTTGGCTCATACTAGGCCTGATATTGCCTATTCAGTAAGTGTGATTAGTCAATTTATGCATGACCTAAGAGAATCACACTTACAAGCTGTCAATCGAGTGCTACATTATTTAAAAGGAAGTCCTGGAAAAAGAGTCTTATTCAGGAGAAATCAAAAACTAGTGCTGCAAGCTTATACTGATGCTAACTATGTAGGATCTATGGTGGATAGAAGGTCAACATCTGGTTATTGCACTTTTCTTGGTGGAAATTTAGTGACTTGGCGGAGTAAAAAATAGAATGTAGTTGCAAGATCAAGTGTTGAATCAGAATTTCGAGCAATGGCCCAAGGAATATGTGAGCTATTATGGCTTAAAATCATCCTAGAAGACTTGAAAATCAAGTAGGAGGGTCTTATGAAGTTGTATTGTGACAATAAATCAACAATTAATATTGCTCATAATCCCATACAACATGATAGGATGAAGCATATTGAAATTGATAGGCATTTCATCAAAGAAAAAGTAGAAGAGGGGTTAATCTGCATGTCCTACATACCTTCTAGAGATCAACTAACTGATGTGCTAACCAAAAGACTTAATGGCGGGACCTTTCACGAAATAATCTCCAAGCTGGGAATGGAAGACATCTATTCCTCAGCTTAAGGGGGAGTGTTGAATTATTCTGATTTTTAGGATCTAATTATTAGGAATATTCAATCTTGATTTTTTGGGTCCTAATTATTAGGAAATAACTGTAAATAATTAATTAGGAAATGATTGATTAGTATCCATTGATTTGTGGAATTATAGCAGTATTTTACAGATCTGTCTTTCCTAGTTAGTATTTGTAGAAGTCCTATAAATAGCTTTGTAATCCGGGTACAAGGACAAGAAGAAAGATCACAATTCTTTTCTCTAAATTCTACATTGGGTATGAGTCAATGCTAATCGTTAATGGTTGGTCACCCTAAAATTCAAGGAGTTAATATTAACCATTAATTGTAGGTTAATCCTAAATTCAACGAATCAATGATGGTTGTTGATAATTGTTAACCTTAAACTCAAGGCATATAAACACTCATGCAATTGCTAAGAGAATATAAGCAAACACAAAGAAAAGATAGAGCGATAGAGAATAAAAGAGAAAGTAAAGTAAAAAAGAGAGAGAACGACAGAGAAACTGAGAAAACACAACAGAAGAGAAACTTGGTAAAGGTAGGAGAGAAACTTGGCAGAGGCAAAAAGAAACTTGGCAAAGGCTTAAGCAGAGACCGAGAAAGAGAGGGCAGAGACTGGGAGTGAGGAAGGAGAGAACGACAAAGAAAGCAGAACTGTAGAGAGTAAAGAATAACAGTGAGGAAAGAATAACATAAAAAAAGGAGAAGATTAGTTTTTTACCATATCAACTTGTGCACATAGAGAGATCTTTCTCAAAGGATTTTTTGTTATAATTTTTTTATGTATTTCTTTGAAAAAGGGTGGAAAACCCTTGGGATAATCGAGAGATCATTATAAGTGGTTAAGGAGAGATCTTTCCACTACATCATTTGTATCACTTGATAACAAAAATGGAACGTATGATCTAGAAAGATCTTATCATATCGTGAATATAGCTCACACATTGTGGGTGAACTAAGTAAAAATTCTATGTGTTTTCAGGTGCCTATACTTGCTTGATATTCATATGGCCATTCTTACATAAAAAAGTAAGATAAAAATAGATCATAAACTTTAATAGGTCATAGAGATTTAATCTAGATGGATTTGTAAAAAGTGAGCATTTCACATTGATTCACCTCTTCCTCTTCTTAGTGTGAGACTTAAGAAGATCCTTATCAATTGGTATTAAAGCCTTGGGTTCCTCTGTTGATCTATTTTGCTTACTTAGATTTGAAATTTTTTGCTGTTGCTGTGAATCTTTACATTTATTGTTGATTAATATCATAAAGAGCATAAATAGTGTTAATAGTAAAGGTATTCCTATGTTTAATGGATAAAATTATCAATTATAGAATAATAGAATGTTCTCATATTTACTTTTACTTGGTTTGGGTGTGTTTGAATTTGTTGTTAGTGGCTTCACTCTTGCTGTTGAAGGTGCTGCTATGACACCTACTAATAAGAAGAATTTAGCATATGATGGAAAGATTAGAAATGCCTTGTATGCCTCCTTATTAGACAAAAAATTTACAAAGTGATGGGGTGCAACATAGGTAAACAAATTTGAGAAAAATTAAAGAATATTTATGAAAGAGATAAGGTTGTAAAGGAAGCTAAGTTACAAATCTGAAAAAGTAGATTTAAAGAAATGAAAATGCTGAATGATGAATCTGTTGATGCCTTTTTTCTAAGAGTAAATGAAATTGTATGCTTTATTAGAGACTATGGAGAGAAAATCATCAATGCTACTATGATAAGAAAGATACTTAGAACCTTATTAAAAGCTTTTAATGTCAAAGTTTCCTTTATAGAAGATAGAGATTTGGATAGGCTACCCTTAGATGATTTACATAATATATTAGTGACTTATGAAATGAGAATAGCCCTAATAAAGAAAGAAAGAAGCTTAAGGTAGAAAAGGAGTTGATCTTCAAGGCCATAAAAAAATTAAAAATTAAAGAACAAAAAGAAAAATCCATCAGTAGCTCTGAAGTAAAAAATGGTAATGCTAAATTTGATAAAGTCTTGACATATATCACTAAAAATATAAGAAGGAAAAACGAAGTATAAAGAAAAATTACCCTTAAAGTGCTTTAGTTGTGGAGGCATTGGGCACTTTACAATGTACTACCCAAAGAGAAAAGAAGCAGATAACAATGATGATGATGAGCCTGCCCCAAATAGGAGAACAAAAAAATCCAGCTACTTTAAAGTTGGGAATTCAACTGCCAAAGGGAAAAAGAAATTCTTCAAATCCACAAAAAGAAATTTCTTGATTAAGTTAGATGAAGAAAATTCTGAAGAAGAAACTAATGATGATTCAGATGATGATGCTACAGAAAATGTGTTGGTTGCATAGGTAAATGGTGAAAAAGAATCCTTAGGCAATGAGGAATTAGTTGACAAGGAAGAGAAAGAGATGTTGCAGTAACTTGAGAATAAATTGAAAGCTTGTTTACATAAAAACAACAAGCTGGAAAAGGAGGTAAAAAATCTTAAGAAGGTGAATAAAAATTCTGATGTTGATAAATCTAATCTTCAGGTGAAAAAAAAGGAGTTTGAAGCAAAAGAGGAGTACATGAAAAGAATTGAGGAGCTGAATGTAATTAAGGCAGAGTAAGGCAAAATACATGAAGATCTTGGTGTTAAGGTGATTGCGCAAGAGCAAGAAGTGTTGAATTTGCAAGCCAAGCTTCATAAGGATGAATCTAAATTGAAAAAGTATGAAGAAAGCCTTATATAGGTAGTGGAAGTGAGAGGAAAGTCCTCTTTAGCAAATGCTATCAAGGAGAATACTACCAAAAAGTTGGATAAGTGTCTAAGCAAACAAAGACCTTATTTTATAGGAAAAAAAAGACATACCTATATTGAAAAGCCAAATGAGAAGAAGAAAATTGTGTTTGTCCCTGAGAGCAAATACAAAGAAAACATAAAATTGAAAGAAGTTGATATTATGGAGAAGAAAAACCTACCCAAGCTAAAATGGGTTAGGAAAGATGTGATGAAAACTCTTATCTAAAGGAGATAGGTTGTCAAAGATGGAAAAAAGGTTATGACACCTAAGAATAAGGTGGCAAAAGGTGTGAGAAATAATCATAATGTTGATTACTACCATATAGGAGCTAAAGATAGGAGATATGAATTTGGTGAAAGAAGAAAATTCATATTTGAAGGATTTTGTTGGTGCTGTAATAAATATGGGCACAAGGCTAGTGTGTGTTGGACCAATGGGCCTACAATAAAAAGGAATATGAGGCAAGAGTCTAGGGGGAGACTCTATCAAGAAAGGAGATAGTCTTAAGTGAAAAAAAGACAAATTCCATTAAGAAATAAATTTGATATATTGGAAGAAATCTGTGGAAGATGTGAAAAGGTTGGACATACTGCTAAGGAATGTTTGACATTGTTGCCAAGTCAGAGAATGCAAGGAAGAATACCTACATATGCTCTTACATTTGGCCAAAGAAGAAGAAGAGGAAAGGGAATGGTAATGATTGTGGAAGTTGCCTTAAATGCTTATAAGAAAGAAAAGCCATGGATCCTTGATAGTGGCTACTCTTCACTCATGATAGGAGACTCTAAGGTGCTAAAGAAAGTAGAAAAATATAATAGAAGGTTAGTCATATTTGATAATGATGGTACTTTAAAGATTAAAGGTGTTGGTACTGCTGAATTTGGTACAGAAAAGCTGAAATCAAATCAAAGGAAGTACTTTATGTTGAAGGGTTAAAACACAATCTAATTAGTGTTAGCCAACTTTGTAATGATGGGTATGAAGTTACTTTCAGTAAGAATGGCTGCACGATAAAAAGATTAAGTGATGGTATTATTCTTACAAAGGGAGAAAGAACAAATAGAAAGTTATACCAAGTTTCTAGTAGGAAAAACACATGTTACATGAGCACTAAAGATGAGAATTTGTTATGGCATAGGAGATTGGGACATCTTAGACGAAGGGGGTTGAACAAATTGTCTAAAAATAAAGCTATAAAAGATGTACTTAAGTTGAGAAAGAAAGAAATACCATTTGTAGCACTTGTTAAAAAGGGAATATGGTGAATGTTACCCACAAAAATGTTGAGATTCAAATAAAAAAGCTATTGAAGCTCATTCATTTAGATATTTGTAGGCCTATGAGACAAAAATCATTAAAGGGTACTTCATTTCGTTTTTTTTATGATTTTACAAAAATGACTTATATTATGTTTCTGAAATATAAATTAGATGCTTTCAATAATTTCAAGACCTACAAGAGGTTGGCTAAAAATAAGTTGAGGGGAAGAATTAAAAGACTTAGGATAGACAATAAGACAGAATACACTTGTAGTGAATTTAAAAATTATTTGGAGAAGCATGAATATGCTAGTCCCTGCATGACTTAACAAAATGGAATGGCTAAAAGAAGGAATAGAAGCCTAGTGGAGATGGCAAGGATCATGTTGGCTAAGTATGATACCCTCACATGGCTACTAGAGAGAGACCATCACTATTGCTACTTTGATTCAAAATAAATGCTTGGTGAGACCATATGCAGAGAAGACACCCTATGAGTTGTGGAATGGAAAGAAACCAAGTGTAAAACATTTTAAAGTATTTGGAAACTTACGTCTCATTAAAATCAAAGGCAAAAATCTTAGAAAATTTGACAAGAAGACTAATGAAGGCATATTTTTAAGTTATATACTAAATGAAAAAGGCTTTAGATGTTATAATAAAAGGTTATAAAAAATCATAGAGAGCTTTGATGTTTAAATGATTAAAGATGGTTCTACAATGCAATCATAGCATGAGGAAGCTTAAGATGTCGTGTGTGATAATGAAAAGGAATCTGAAAGTAATAAATTAAAGGCTGTTCAGCATGAGGAAGACGTTGATTCTCAAATTACAAGTGATGAAAAAAATGAATCAAGGCATTCCTAACCTTATAAAAGAGTTAGAGCTGAAGTTGAGGCTAAAAATATTATTGACAATAAAGAGAATCCTGTGCAAATTAGAATAAGGCTAAAAAATAGTGAACAAACCTCATTAATCTCTGAAATTGAACCCAAATTAGTGGAAGAAGCATTAAAGCATAAGGAATAGGTATGTGCTATAAATGAAAAGCTTGATCAAATTGAAAAGAATAACACTTAATGTTTAATTCTAAGACCTAAAGGGAAAAATATCATTAGAATCAAGTGGGTGTTCAGAAATAAGCTTAATAAAAATGGTAAGGTTGTAAGAAACAAGGCAAGACTTATTTGCAAATGCTACTCACAAATAGAAGGTGTTGATTTTGAAGAGACTTTTGCACATATGGCCAAACTTAAAGCAATCAGAATATTCATGGCCATTGCTGTTCAAAGAAATTACAAAGTTTATCAGATAGATGTAAAATCAGCATTTCTAAATGAAGAGCTTGAAGAAGAGGTATTTATTGAACAGACTGATGGTTTTATACTTGATCATAATGGTTCAAATGTATACAAATTGAAAAAGGCTTTATATGACTTAAAACAAACTCTAAAAGCATGGTATTCCAAGTTAGATACATGTCTCAAAGATATGAAATTCAGAAAAGGAAATATGGATAACAACTTATACATAAAGGAAGATAAAGAGGGCCAATTAATTGTTGTGGTTTATATGATGACATAATTTTTGCTATTAAAAAAAAAGCCCTTTACACTGCTTTTGCTGATCAGATGAAGAAGAAGTTTGAAATGTCTATGCTAGGTGAAATGAAATTCTTCTTAGGGCTACAAGTTTTGCAAAACAAGGCTGAAATTTTACTTTCTCAAGAAAAATATCTTTGTGAGCTGTTAAAAAAGTTTAAGATGGAGAACTCCAAAGAAGTAAACACTTTCATCACTGTTGGAACAAAGCTAAGCAAAGATAAAGAAGGCAAAATGATTGATCAGAAGGAATATAAAAAGTTGATTGGAATTTTACTGTATTTGACAGCATTAAAGCTTAATCTTTTTTTTTTTACTGTAACACTATGTGCTAGATTTCATAGTGAGCCTAAGGAATCTCACCTTGTGGCTATTAAAACAATCCTGAGATATGTTAAGGGCATAACAAATTATGGGTTGCTTTATAATAGAAGTGGATAACTTAATTTATATGGGTATACAGATGCTGATTGGGTTGGAAATTGTGATGACAGAAGGTCTACATTAGTTGGTCCATTTTATTTGGGCAGTAAATGTGTTTCATGGCACAGCAAGAAGCAAAATTCAGTGACTTTAAGCACTGCAGAGGTTGAATAAGTGGCTGTATCTCAAGCTTGTATTCAAATGTTATGGATGAAACAACAGCTTAAAGATTTAAATGTGGATGTGCAATTACCATTGCTGATTGGTTATAAGAACCAAAATGCCATTAATTTATCAAAGAATCCTGTTCAACAGTTTAGATCTTAAAATATTGAAAGCACGTACCACTTCATTAAAGAAAAAGTGAAGAAAAATGAAGTAAAGTTGGAGTATATGGCTACTACGGAACAAGTTGCAGATATATTCACCAAACCTCTATCAAAAAAGATTTTCTAGAAGTTAAAGCATAACTTATGTGTTCAACCACTTCCTTAAGGCTGAGGTATGCCTCTAACCCCTATCTCATTCCCTCTTCTATTATTCTTTGGATTTGTTGTCAAATGAGGAGATATTTTGCATAAATCCAAAGAAAGTATATACTAATCAAAAAATGGGGGAGAGTAGCTTGATAAATTTAAAGGTAAAAATCAAATTAAGGGGGAAAAATTGTTAAAGGGAAGAAGCAAAAAAAAGGGGGCGTTAAAAAAATTGAGGTTATTTCCAATTGGTATAATGCCTACATGCAAAAAAGGAGATATATGTTTCAGAGGGAACTGTGAATGTCAAATGTGGAGGTCTTTCTTGTTGTTGACATTGTTGCTTATGCTTAATTACTGATTTATGGATTTAATATATTGCCAACAAATCCAAAGGGGGAGATTGTTGAGCCCATCTTTGATGGCTAATGTTGGATTTATTATCAACATTTCATATATTTGTCTTTGTTGATTTAATGTTATGAGTGCCTTTGAGATATGTTTGCTGCATTTACAAAGTGTTGGTAGTTGATTTATTTAAGGGTTAAGGAAGACACATTGGTGGGATATGATGAGAATAAAGAGAGAAAACAGGGCTAAAATCAAGATACTATCAGTTCGACCTTTCGTTATAAAAAATGACAAGTTGATTCAAATTGTTGGTGGTATTTTGGCTATAAAGAAAGTACTAGTGCTACATTTGGTATTGGGTATAAGTCAATGCTAACCATTGATGGTTAGTCAATCCTAAATTAAAGGAGTCAATGCTGACTGTTGATGGTTGGTTAACTTTAAATTCAAGGAGTCAATGCTAATTGTTAATTGTATGTCAACCCTAAATTTAAGGAATTAATACTGATTGTTAATGATAGGGTAACCTTAAACTCAAGGCATATAAACACCCATGCAATTGCTAAGAAAATTGTGAACAAAAATAATAATAATAAAAAAAAGATAGAGCGATAGAGAACAAAAGAAAGAGTAGAGCAGAAAAGAGGGAAAACGGCAGAAAGTTAAGAAAACACGGCAGGAGAGAAACTCAGTAGAGGTAGGAGAGAAACCTAGCAAAGGCAGAAAGAAACTTGGTAGAGACAGAGAGAAACTCGGTAGAGGCTTGAGCAGAGACTGACAGAAAGAGGGTAGAAACCGACAGTGAGGAAGGAGAGAATGGTAAAAAGCTTGAAGAGAGAACAACAAAAAAAGTAATAAAGCAAGGAAAGCAAACAACGACAAATAGAGCAAAATGGCAAAAAAGCATAATGACAAAGAGGGTAGAACAATAGAGAGCAGAGAACAGTAGTGAGGAGTGAACAATAGAAAGAAAGGAGAAGATCAGTTTTCTACCACAACAGTCTGTATACATAAAAAGATCTTTCTCAAAGAAGTTTTTGTTATAATCTTTTTATGTACTTCTTTAAAAAAGGGTAGGAAACTGTTGGGGTGATCAAAAGATCATTGTAAATGGTTAAAAAGTAGTCCTTCTGTAGTGGTTAAAGAGAGATCCTTCCACTACATCATTTATATCCTTTGATAGCAAGAATGAAATGTGTGATTTAGGAGAGATCCTATCACATCGTGGATGTAACTCACACATTGTGGGTGAACCACGTAAAAATTCTGTGTGTTTTTAAGTATTTGTGCTTATTTGATATTCATATAGTCATTCTCACATAAAGAAGTAAGATAAAAATAGATCATAAATTTTAACAGGTCACAGAGGTTTAATTTGGATATATTTGTAAAAAGTGAGCATTTCACACTGATTTACCCACTCCCCCTCTTAGTGTAAAATCTAATAAGATCCTTATCAGTTATGAAACTTGCAATGAAGATTTATACTTCATTATTAAAGTAACTACACCAACAAAACAAACCAAGTAACCAAATGCGATTAAACCTGTGTACATAAGTAAAAAGAGTTATGATAAATATAAGGTAAGAAAGATACG
Organism: Ceriops tagal; assembly: GCA_021533255.1. NCBI lineage: Eukaryota > Viridiplantae > Streptophyta > Magnoliopsida > Malpighiales > Rhizophoraceae > Ceriops > Ceriops tagal. The sequence goes on from CM038604.1 coordinate 4,909,078, forward strand.
ATTATTTTAAACTCCAAATGATAAGTAACAATTTCATTAATACTTAATTAACTTTAGGTTCTTTGCTCATTTAAAAATTTTAAATTATCTAATTAAAATTTTTAATTTTTTTAAAAAAGGTTTTAGCCCAAAATCAAAATTGTTAATTAACTAAGGTATTTTCTAATTTAACTCATTTAAAAGATAAGTTGAGTTAAATCAATATTATATGTGAGAGAAAATAAAAAATTTAAATGAAGCTTAGATGATATAAATATACATATTTATCCAAAACATTACACGTTTTAACAAATATATTCCAATATTTTAAAACTAATAATTTAACAATTTTAAAATTTTTGTTGCAATTATAGTTAACTATTAATTTAGGCAAGCAAAAACTATTGAAGTAGCTAACATGTTGCATTAATATGAAAAGAATACTTAGGTGGATTAAAGAAAGATAATGATGTAATTGCACATAAGATAAAAGGGGATTAGGTTAAGTTAAAAGCCTACCAAAAGTTCAAACAAAACTCGGAACACAAGTTTTCCTTTTCTAGGATCAAATATCCAATCTTAAACGTGAGCAAGTTTGGAAAAAATGAAAGAAGAAAAATACTGAAACCTAGATCTAACCACCTATTTGATCCACCCTCTAACCTCCCTTACCAAAATGAAAGCCAAACTCTGAAAATGAAATCCAATTAAAATCCTAACATTTATCAACACACAAATATAGAAATTAAATCCTCATAAATGATAAGCATTATATTTATTCTTTTATACTGAACTTTTTTTTTTATGTATTTTCATCCTAAATGTGCTTATTCAAGTTGATTTTTTGTTTTAGTAGAAGAGAAAATTAATTAGAACAATCTGGAAGTTTAAAGATGTACTAAAAAAAACCTGGCCATTAGAGGTTATTTTAAAAATTTCACATTTTAAACAGCTAGATATATTTTAGACCTTTATGAAAATTAAAATAAATATCTTGAACTTTCTAAAATGAGTTTATTTACAGAGATTCAAGAAGAATTGAGCTATCAATCAATGTCTTTAACCAACTTATAGACTAGTCAAAAGTGTCTTAATTCAATTAAAAGTAGTTCTCCAAATAAGTTATATTGGTTCTAAAGAAGAAGTGTCCATTTTTTAGTTTATTTTTGTTGTCCTTTAGAGTTATAAAAAGACATATTTAAGTACCAAAAACATACTCTTGCATAGACCTTTCATCTTTTTCTTTTTTGTACATATCTATGATATACAAGGTTAGAATTTTACTTTTGATTATAAGAATTGAAGTTATTAAAGAAAGAATTGTGAGGCTTATTTATTTTTATTTCTAATTTAATTCTTTAATTTTAATTCTCATGTTTTTTATTATAATTGTTTATGATTGTATTGTTTAATTATTAGTATTAGACAATTATACTTGATGATCTAATATTAATTTAGATTTCAAGTTTGTAATTACTTGATAATTCGAATGCTAAATAGAATATAAATATTGATAATTATGGTAAAGTCTTTGTCTAATTTCTATGAAAAAAATGATCCAAAATTAAATAATTCAATTTATGAATTTGTTATTTAAGCTTAATTACCTTTCTTATCTTAATGCTAACAATAAAATATATCTCTAGAGCTTGTCTTAGATAATTTAATTAATAAGAAATTAATTAAAGGGTTAGTCTCAATTAATAATGAACTAAGGAAATATTTAAAATAACATAACTTGTTATTATTCTAAATTGAATATTTAATTAAAAAAATTAATAATGTTTAATGTTAATGATCAATATGTAAATCCAATGTGTAAATATCTTTATTGCCAAATGTATGTTTATTTATTGATTTTATTAGTAATTAATTTTTTATTTTAATTTTTATTAGTTTAATTAAAATTAAAATTTCTTTCTTATTACTCTTTTATTTGCATAAACTCAATAAAATTAAAATTATTAGTTAACTAATTAATCAAAACTTAATCTCTATGAATTTGACCTTTACTCACCTTAATTATAAACTTCTTAATTGAGTAATTTAGTATAATCAACATACATTAGTGAGTAGCAAAATCTTTTCTTTTCCTAAAATCATTCCAAAAACAAGAATTTTAAAAAAAATCAATTACCAAAACCTTGAATATTAGAAATTAAACAACCATATGAAATAAAATTGAGATCAAGATAATAACTACTAAAAATTGAAACACCATTTTTTTTTTCTTTTACAAAAAGAGAAGAGTAATAAAATTAACCAAAAAAATAAAAAATTTAAAAGAATTTGATCACCTAGGAGCCACTACTTTAAACACTATAGTTTTTGTTTTAAAAGGAATTAAATATTTTGATTTATCCATTTCCAATTATGACAATTTGCTTATATATCTCAATGTCACATCCTATAGTTTCTTCTTTTGCCTATTATTGCTTCTACACCAAGTAATGTTTTTAAGTGAAACCTACATTAATAGAGTTATCGTCCTTATCCTTACTACTTCCTACCTTATCCTTGCTACTTCCTACCATTTGTGCAATCTATCAATATTAGCTAGCTCTTTTATTAGAACAACTGAAATCAACAACTAGTTCAATATTGGTAGAAGGTCGAACAACATTACTTTTTTTGTTCTTTCTTTCTGTTTTTAGCAATCTACTAAATTAATTTTCAGTTAAAATTAAAAATATTGTAGGAGGAATTTTTTTTTTGAACAGCAAGAGATTATTACACACAACTACCACAATAAAAGGTAACCCAAAGTAACATAATTAACTTGTACAAACCAAGTGTTAACCCTTTACACAAATGAAAGGTCTTGCACAAAAATTGATGGTCTTTTAACGAAACATATTTACCTTGTAAGCACCTTTTTTTTAACTAAAAGTGAGGTTTCAATTGCCACATCTTAACTCAGATCAAATCATAAATTCTATCGACCAAACATGTTTTGCCATAAAAAATAAATTTATTCTTTGCTAACTAAATAGATCAAAAAATATCAAAAAAGCCCATTAACAAAAGCTCTTTTAACTTACAATAATGACCCAAACCAAACAACATCTTCCAAGCTTGTTTCATCAAGCCTAAAACAACCCAAGAAATGCCTCACCACCTCAAATACTAGCACCATATAGTCCATATAATGTTACAATGGAGAAAGAGATGGGTGGTCAATTCTTAACCCATGGAGCAAATGGAATAGTTGACATAATGGTTAGAGCCTTTACTAAAAAATGCCAAATGCTCTTTAACAGGAAACCTATTAAGCAATAATTGCCATAAAAAAATTCACTTTGAAAGGATCCAACCTATTCCAAATATAAGTAGACCGATTATCATACAACATTTAAAAGCTGTCTTATAGGTCACCAAATGACCTCATGGTTAAAATTCCATTCTTCTCTCTTCATTAAATGAACCTATCCTTCTTACCTTGTGAAGGACATTATGTCTTTATCATTTCATAAAATCATAATGTAAATCTTTTTCCTAATTGAATAGTCTTTGGCACCATAAAATTCTCCACTTCCAACATTTATTCATCCATTCACCAAAGTTGCTTACCAAGCCATTTTTATTTATTGCTAACACCAATAATTAAAGGAAACTTTTACCCAATGTTATGTTGCTAACAATTCACTTTCATACCTTCCTTTACCAAAAAGCTAAAGTTGGATGTTATAGATTTTGAGTTCACGTTATTCCATTGCATAATAGAGTAAATGCCTCGCCATAATAAAGACATCTAATAGCACTTCGTAGACTACTTCTATGACTAAGCTCAACAATCTCCATATCTTGCTTTGAGTACCTTTACACAATTTATGTTGTCAAAGTTCTCCATCCTTTACAACTATTTTGTTAATAACACTAAATTGTTATCACCTAATTTGCTTCTACCTAGCCTACCACAAAATTTCTTCCTATACATAAGGCCTTGTCTTACTTAATGAATCTTTTTTCAGCCATTTACATCCCCCAGAAAGAAAAAGTATAAGATCTTTTCTAAACATTCCTTCATACTCCTTAACATTCTAAACAAAAATATAAAATAAACAAGTAGAGATCTCAAGTAGCACTTAAAAGAAGCCAAATGTCCAGCCTTGAAAAGGAACTAAGATTTCATTTTGCTAACTTATCCTCCATTTTTCAAATAATTAGATCTCATAAACCTTTCATCTTAAATTAACACCCAACAAAAGCCTCAAATATCACATAGGTAGTGACTTAATCCTACATCTCCAAAAGCGAGCCCAACTTTAGATCATAGCTTCATACCCCTTAACCTTATGCATAACAATCTTGGTAAGGTTTATTTTTAGTCCAATGAAAGCATTAAAGAATCCTTTTACAATTTTCAATGAAATTATCATCAATTTCATTAAAAATAATTGTGTTATTAACAAACTATAGGTGTAACAATTTAATGTCTTATCTAATAACACCCTTAATGAGCCTTAGACCTAGTCACTTTTTAAAGAGCGAGTTAAAGCCTTCGTCAACAAGTAAAAATAGAAAAAGGGAAAATAGGTTCCCTTATCTTAACCCCCTAACCATTTTGAACTACCGCATAAGATTACCATTAATTAAAATAAAAAACTTTATTGTAGAAATGCACTTTCATATGCAACATCTCCATTGAACCTTTAAACTCATATTCTTCATAACATCAATTAAAAAACTTCATTCAACTAAATTATATACTTTTTCAAAATCAATCTTAATAATAACTTCTCTATCTTTTTGTTTTTTCATTCCTCTATTGTTTTGTTAGCTATTAACACCCTATTCAAAATGTAATGCCCCCTCAAAAAGGTAGATTAAAATTCCCTAATAATTTTTCCAATCACTAACTTAAGTTTACAAGATATTACCTTGACTAGGATTTTATAAATACAACCCACTAGCAAAATGGGTCAAAACTAATTCATCAACACTACACCATCTATCTTCAATAAAAGCACCATGAAAATAGAAATTAAAGAGCTACAAAGCTTTTTGTTGTCGTAGAAGTTATAAAGAAATTTTATCACATCTTATTTCACCAACATCCAATGATGTTTAATGAATTTCAAATTAAAACTATTCGAACTTGGTATCTTATTACTATCATAACCTTTTATTGTTTTCTATGCGTCTAATGCCCAAAAAAGGCTTTCTAAATTTGAAATGTCTACCTTATCCAACTTATGGAAAAAATTTTTATCTATTTGTAGACAAGATGGAATAAATATACCTAATTATACCTTAAAGATAACCTAAAAGATAGTTTTTCTAACTTCTATAGGATTTGAAAAGATAACTTCGCCTATGGATACATAGTCAATCATAGTTGTTTTCTCTTATTTGACTCCATAGTGTGAAAAAATTTAAAATTTTTTACTCACTCTAGTAATCATTTGGGCCATGATTTTTAAGCTTTTTCTATTCTTCCTTCTTTAAGTCTATATAGTTAGTAGCTTCAGACTGAAATAACTATGTTTTTTCTACTACTATTAGTGGTTAAGTTTCCTTCTTTAAAGTCAATAGTTTCACTTTTGTCACAACTAATTGTATACCCTATGGCTCCTTAATTCTTTCCTTCTTACTTTAAGACTTAAGGTAATGCTTCATTAATCTCATTCGATTGTTAATAATGAACCTAAGACATCTACTAACCATCGATTAGGTCTATGTTATCTCAATATCTTTTTATAAAATCTTGTTATTTACCCAATGATTAAAATAGTAAGAAGGAGTGGGACCCCAATCTTAACTTTCAACTCCTAAACAAACATTTAAATAGTTTAAAAATAAAACAATAATGTATTCTTATTATTTTAAACTTGATATCACATTTAGTCAATGCTAATTAAAAACTTGTCATTAATGGAACATCATTAAAATTATTCTAGGTAAATTGTCACCCCTACATCGATAAATCAATGAGTTTCATATTATATACAAATTCGTGAAAGTGTTAGATTGTCAAACTATCATCAAATATTGTCATTTATTAATCTTCTACCAAAACCATATTAGAATCACCCTTAATACACAAGTAACCCTAAAAATGACTTTTCAAACTCTTTAATTCCCCCCAAAAAACTTACTAGTCAATATGGCTAAACGTTAACCAACATTATTAATTTGCTCAACGGTACCACCAAACTAACAATCATAATGAAACAATTAAAAAGAATTTTATGCTACAATTGGAATACAAAGGCATCCCAAACAGTTGCAAGCTCATCAAATGCCCTAATAGACTTAGTTGCTAATACTTGGATTCCTTGCCCCCCAAACCTTGTCTTAGCAACAAATCTAAAGGATTTACTAACTTTGTTTCCTAAATAAACAAAATTTCAAGCTTAATAAAGATAACTCATTTATGTACAACTTGTCATTTAGTAGACTTTCCTAATCCTTTAACATTAATGGTATTAATAATCATGAAGTAAATAGAAATCTTACCACCCCTTCTAATCTTAAGCCACTAACTACCTCTTACTTCCTCTTCCATAAATGATAACCTTTTGATAACTTTGTCATCCTCCCTTATCACATTTAACCCTGTGAGTCTATGTAATTCAAAAACTCGATTAAGTTCCTTATATAATATTTTGTTACAAAATCATATATGGTCATCTAAAAGTTAAATCTCCTTCAAATGAATTTCTTGAGTAGCCATCTTAACCCCCAATAATGCTTTATCCATAAGCCTTTAAGTCACCCTAATAACCTTTCATTTGCCTCCTTATGCCTCTCCCTCTATAGCCTTTTCTTTCCTTTTAGTTAAAGCAACCACCATAAGACTACCCCTATCATTTACCCTTCTACTAGGTGTAATTACCATAAAAAGACGTCTGATGATCAAAATGATCCTCTCATTAACACCATGAAAGAATGGTTTAGCAAAAAGTCACTAGCATCCATTGTGACTAAGCACCCTAACAAGCCCAAATGTGAAGCACTACTTAATGTCTTCAAGCCTATGCTCTCTTTATGTATTTGCTCTACAATAATAGGTTTTCCTAAGTTCTTTTAACAATCTATCAACCCCTCTAACTTAAACTCACTCTTACTAGAACCTTGTGTTGGATCCCACTTATGCAAGCCTTAATCCATGTTGTTCCCACAAGTATAGGTTGTAATTGTTGTCAACTAGGTTTAAGTGTGCAAGTAAGTAAAGTCACATGGAACGGCAAGAAGGTAAAAGCCACATGGAGGAGCAAGAACGCAAGATAGTAAATTCACCCTATTAGGGTTTCATGGAGGAGTATATAAAGGCCAACATAAGAGAGTGAACAATAGCTGTCGACGGAAGAAGAAGAGAAAATGAAAATTAGCCAAATCGGAGCAGACCGACGGAAGGAGAAACCCGACGGCCAAAAACAGAAGGTCAACAAAACAGGTAACGAAGAATGGCCAAGTGAAAAAAGGAGAGAGAAACCCGACGACCAAACAAGGGAAAGAGACAAAGAGGTGAAAGACCAAGTGGGTGAATGGAAAAGAGACGATACGGCCAAAATCAGATTCGACTTGACAGTGAGATAGATCCGGCTAGATGGTGAGATAGATCCAGCTGGTCAGTGAGAGAGATCCGATTGAATGAAGAGAGAGAAACCATTGGCAAAACACGAGAGAAAGAGAGAAAAATTGAGATAGCCGTTGGAAGAGAGAGAAAAGGTATTGACGCAGCGAGAAAGTGCAATCAACAACAGGAAATCAATGACAATGATTGAATTCCAAAGAACAAAAGGCACAAGCCGCCTTAGAAAAAAGGTCTCTTAATTAAGGTAAAGTATAATACGTTCTGTCTCTCACTAAGAAACCCTAAAATATATATAGTGCATAAAATTGTACTAAAATTATGAAAAACTCCGTTTCATAAAATTTAATTAAAATTACAAAAAAGCCCTTCAGCCTGGACTCAACTTTGAAGCCTTTCGCAACTTCTTATCCTTTTCTCGCTTGTCCATATACTCCTCGGCTATCTGGTCCACATCATTCTCTCCCACCAGAGAAGAACTCGACCCCGAATTCTCTTCAAGATATAAAGGCATATCATCTGGATGAAAAAGAGATAAATTAGCTATATTGAATGTCTTGAAGATGTTCATATCATCAAGAAGCTCGACAATATAAGCATTGTCGTTGATTTTGCGCACAACTTCATAAGGACCATACTTTTTTGGCTATAATTTGCTATACTTGCCCACAGGAAAGCGTTCCTTCCTCAGGTACACCATCACCTGATCACCAACCTCAAATAGTTTCTCCTTCCTGTGTCTATCAGCAACCACCTTGTATTTCACATTTGCCCTCTTAATTTTCCTTTTTACCTCTTTAGTGATAGTTTGACACTATTCTGCCATGTTTTTAGTTGTTATGCTAACCTCTACCCCCTTGGGTAACTTCAACAAATCTAGGGCATGTTGTGGCGTTTTGGTGTAAACCACTGAAAAGGGTGATCCCCCAATAGTTCTATGAACAGAACTATTATAGGCAAATTCAGCTTGGGCCAATACTTGATCCCACTGTCTTGGCTTTTCACTACAGATGCTCCTGATCAAATTTCCCAGTGTTCTGTTGGTCACTTCAGTCTGCCCATCAGTTTGTAGATGAGTTGTGTAACGAAGAATCAAACAGGAACCACAATGTCTTCCAAAAGTGACTAAGAAACTTGCTATCCCTATCAGAAGTAATGGACCTTGGAACACCATGTAAGCGCACCACTTCTTTGAAAAATAACCTAGCAATGGATTGTGCATCTGCAGTTTTTCTACATGGAATAAATTGAGTCATCTTAGAAAACCTGTCAACAACAACAAACACAGAGTCAGCACCTCGTTAGGTACGAGGTAAACCCAAGACAAAATCCATCGACAAGTCTTACCAGATGTTCTTAAGTACTGGTAATGGAGTGTATAACCCAGTGTTCTGAGATTGCCCTTTGGAAGTTTGACAGATGTATTATCTCTTTACAATCCTACCAACATCCCTTCTCAATCGAGGCCAGAAATACCTTTCTGTCATAGCAGCTAAGGTCTTATCTCGACCCAAATGTCCTACTAAACCTCCTCTATGAAGGTTTCTAATCAACTTCTCCCTTAAGGAGGACTCAGGAATGCACAATTGATTTCCCTTCATTAAATACCCCTCATGAATATGATAATCATTACAAGACTCCTTAATAGTACACTTCCTCCAGATCTCCTTGAAATCACCATTATCTTCATACAACTCTTTTATTCTTTCAAAACTCACAACCTCAGCACTTAAGGTGAATAACAAATCAGCCCTTTTACTTAAAGCATCAGCCATTTTGTTTTACACACCAGATTTATGCATTAACCTGAAAGGAAACCACTGTAAGAATTGAATCTACCTAGCATGCATATCCTTACTTATCCTGGTCTAACCACTCAGATGTTTTAATGTGACACAGTCTGAGTATAGAATGAATTCCTTTCTTACTAAATAGTGTTCCCATACTCTCAGAGCTCTCATAACAGCATAGAACTCTTTATCATAAGTTGACCAATTCCTCTTGGCCTCACACAACTTCTCACTATAGAACACTATTGGTCTTTTCTCCTGTGATAACATTGCACCGATCCCTACCCCACTAGCATCATAGTCAACCTTGAATAGCTTATCAAAATTAGGTAGTGCCAATACAAGGGGCCCTACATAACCTTTCCTTTAGATTCACAAAGCTTGTGTCAGCCTCTTTACCCCATTAGAATTTCCCTTTCTTCAGACACTCAGTTAATGAAGCAGTAATTGTACTGAAATGTCTTATAAATCGCCTATAAAAACTGGTCAATCCTACGAAACTCCTCAATTCAGTAACAGCTTTAGGAGTAGGCCACTCCCTGATTGCCTACACTTTTTCAAATTAGCAAATAATTTATTCTCCTTCAACACAGCCAAGACACACCTCAAGTGTTCAATATGCTCCTCTTCCAACTTACTAAATACTAGTATATTATCAAAATATACTACTATAAAGCGACCATTAAAGGGTTTTAATACCTGATTCATCACGCACATGAAGGTACTGGGCGTATTGCTGAGGCCAAATGGCATTACCAGCCACTCATACAATCCTTCTTTAGTTTTGAATGCTGTCTTCCACTCATCCCCAGAACGAATTTTGATTTGATGGTAGCCACTCCTCAAATTAATTTTGGAAAATACCTTAGCCTCGCTCAATCTGTCTAACATGTCATCTAATCGTGGTATAGGGAATTTGTATCCGATGGTGATCTTGTTGATGGCCTTGCTATCAACACACATTCTCGAGCTCCCATCTTTCTTAGGTGTCAATAAAGCTGGTACAGCACAAGGACTCATGCTGTCTCAAATGAACCCTTTGTCCAACAACTCTTGGACCTTCTCTTGCAGGACCTCAGTTTCTTTAGGACTCATCCTATAGTGTGGTAAATTTGGAAGACTTGCTCCAGGTACCAAGTCTATTTGATGCTGGATATCCCTTAGGGGTGGTAGTCCCTTAGGTAGATCATCAGGAACCACATCTCTATACTCCTCCAATGCTCCCTTAACCGCTTCAAGGACCTTCATACTCACATCTTCATCCCTAACTCCTATATTCTTTACAATGAGCACATAGGCCACCTTTGACTCTTTTAAATCCTCAACCATCTCCTTCTTTGATTGAGTAATAGTCAAGAAAGAGCGCCCCTCTATCCTACGGGCTCTAGAGCAACCCTCTAACTTCAAAGGTAATAAGGTATACTTCACACCCTTCTTCTTTAGCTTGTAAACATTCTCTTTACCTGCATGTTGGGCGTTCACATCGAACTGTCAAGGTCTCCTAAATAGCAGATGACATGCATCCATGTCAATAATATCACAGAAGATTTCATCTTGATACTTCCCTATAGAAAATGGCACCTTGCACCTCTCCTTCATCTCAATCTTCTCGGCCGCCTTAATCTACCCAATAGTGTATGGGTATGGATGTTTTTCGACAGGCAATTGTAACTGTTTAACAACTTCTCTCCCGATGATGTTTTCACAACTCCCACTGTCTACAATCAAGTCAAACACCTTTCCCCCAATCGTGCACCTGGTACGGAACAACTGGTGTCGTTGGATATTTGCCTCTTGTTTTGGTGCTAACATCATCCACCTAATCACATAAGCTGGCTTCACTTCACCATCCTCCTCCTCATCATATTCATCCTCTCCATAAGGCTCATAACACACCTCTTCTTCATCATCTCTATCTACAATATGAACACTTCTCCTACTAGGACACTCATTAGATCTATGATCGGGCTGATTACAATGATAGCACTTACCTAAGATTGGTCTGGCATACGGGTTATTTTGCTTTTGGACTCCTTAAGACTCCATAGGCTTTTTCTCTTCAGCCCTTTCATCCCTTTTGGCATTATCTTCGCCAAATTTACTCGACACATTTTTATTCTTCTCAACCCCCACCTTACTGACACTAGCAGTATCATTCACAAACCCTCTTCTTCCACTTGTATATCTAGTGCTCTGCTCCTGTAACATTAACTCGGCTAGAAGAGTCATATTTTTTGCCTCATTCAAATTTCTTAGGACCACAACTCCTATTTTATCCTTGCTTTGCAACTTTAACCCGTCCACATATCGTGCAACCTGTTGACCCTCACTCTCTCTCAAGTCATTCCGTTCCACCAACCTCATAAACTCCACGGTGTACTCATGAACAGATCTTGACCCTTAGCGACATCGTTGATACTGCTGGAACAGTATCTGCTCATAATGTGGAGGTAAGAAATCGCGTTGTAGTAGTTGTTTCATACGGAACCATGTTCTCATCGGATATCTCCCTTCTTTTTATCTCTTGGTCTGCAGCCTTTCCCACCAATCAGAAGCTCCACCCTTCAATCTGTAGGCCACCAATCTAACCCGACGATCTTCTGATATCTTCATGTAGTCAAAGAACTTATCAACATCTGCTAACCAATCTAGGAACTCCTCAATGTTAAGACTACCATTAAAACATGGAATATCAACCTTCAAATGGTAATCACCCCCATCCCCTTGATTATACTCATAGTAGTTCCTTCGATACCCTACATTACCACCTCATCTCTGTGGTTGCCTTGCTCCATACATAAACTCATCCTCCTCAGCAGATTCATCGTTCGAGATCTGCGCAATCCTATTAACAGCTTTGGATTTGTTAATTGGATTAACATATCCATCTCTTGCCCTCGGCCTATTACCGCTAATATTCATCGAGTCAAAGCGCTCAATCAAATCTTCAAAACGCTGTTCTAAGCATTGGATTCTTTGATCTAAAGCATTGAACTCTACCCTAGGAACCCATTAATCAGCCCCTTATACCCATAGTAGTTCCTTCGATACCCTACATCACCACCTCATCTCTGTGGTTGCCTTGCTCCATACATAAACTCATCCTCCTCAGCAGATTCATCGTTCGAAATCTGCGCAATCCTATTAACAGCTTTGAATCTGTTAATTGGATTAACATATCCATCTCTTGCCCCTGGCCTATTACCGCTAATATTCATCGAGTCAAAGCGCTCAATCAAATCTTCAAAACGCTATTCTAAGCATTGGATTCTTTGATCTAAAGCATTGAACTCTACCCTAGGAACCCATTAATCAGCCCCTTGGACTCCCACATCTTAAACACCATCAAGAACACGACCGCCATCAAAACCTTAATTGACTGACATCTTCGTAGGAAATTGCCTGAATCTGATACCAATCTGATGCAGTGAGAAAGTGTAATCAACAACAGGAAATCAATGACAAAGATTGAATTCCAAAAAACAAAAGGCACAAGCCACCTTAGAGAAAAGGTCTCTCAATTAGGGTAAAGTATAATATGTTCTGTCTTTCACTAAGAAACCCTAAAATATATATAGTGCATAAAATTGTACTAAAATTACGAAAAGCTCTGTTTCACAAAATTTAATTAAAATTACAAAAAAGCCCTTTAACTTGGACCTGGCTTTGAAGCCTTTCACAACTTCTTATCCTTTTCTCGCTTGTCTATATACTCCTCGGCTATCTGGTCCACATCAGGTATACAACCAGAATAGAGGAGTCGACGAGAAGAAGAGAAAAAGAAACACGATGACCAACCAAGTGAGCACGGCAAAACACACCACCGGCGGAAGGAGAAAGAAACCCGACGGCCAAACAGGGAATGAGAGAAAAATCTGTTACAGCTAGAACAGAGGGGTGGACGACCGATGAACAGTGATCGGCAGAAAAAGAAAAAAAATCTGATACGGCCAAAAGAGGTGTGAAACGAACAAGGGTAAACTAGAAACGTACGTGAGGCGAGCCATGAGACAGTGAGATCGTGGGGCAAGGAGACGGGTGAGACCGTGAAACGGTGAAAGCAAGAATTGTGTGAGACAACGTAAAGAAGAAATTTGGCGAAGTATTGGAAAGAACTCAGTGTATCTCTAGATTTCTTCAAGAGAGGTTAGAGAACATTGCAATGAACTTCTAAGTGGCAGTGGAGCAGCCTTTCAATTCAACAGAGGCAAGACAAGCTAGAAGAAGGATAGAAACAATGACACTCTTTGTATTGTACTTGCTTAGTAATTGCAATAGTGAAAGGAGCAGAGGATTAAGGCATCCATTGTAACTGGAATTCTCAAGTATAGTGGATAGTCTCGGTAAAGGAGAGTCCCTACCACCATGGATGTACGTCACATTGACGGAACCATGTAAATCTCGTGTGTCCTTAATTTGTTTTACGTTTTGTATTTTGAATTGAGTTGTAAACGCAGCTAAAGTATCAGCCAACCCATAACCTAACGAAAACCTAAACAAGAACATCCAAATTGTTTATTAAGCAAGGTGTCTGAAAGGTGACTTTGAGGACTATTGTGATTAGTAGGTAGCAATAGATCTACCTTATTCGAGTTTGAGAAAGAGTTCACTTTTAAGAAGAGGTTAAAGTTGTTCACTTACCTGCGAATTGTGAATTGTGGTGATACTGATTCACCCCCCCTCTCAGTATCACAAACTAGTAGATCCTAGGGAGAAGTCGAGAACTTCAATCCATTTTGAGGCCTAAGTTCATTTCCCAATTTAACATTTCTAGAGTTGGACTTTTAAATAGCCCAGCATTTTTACACTTTGAGTCTAATACCTTTATTTGGTGTCCAAAATGATTCCCAATCAAACAGATAGTAAAAGTTAGCTCCCTTCCCTTAATGCCCCTATTTGACGATCCTGCTTCATGTACCATTGCCAATAGACCATGGTTAGGCCTAATTGAGAGTAAGTTAAACTCAACGCTATCAATGCCTTTCTATATTAATCCATTTCCCTGCTTGCGAGCATCACTCTTACCTAAATGCATTAAGATACCGAGTTTCACCTATCACTCCAGAGCCCAATTTATCATTGCTAACTTTTTTCAAATCTTTAGAAAGAAAACTCACTCATTAATATCCACAATTGCCATAAATAAGGTCATTATTGTAGGTTTCACAAGTAACATGAAATAACAAATATTAAGCCTTCATTTCAACTCCAATTGTATATTTTTGCCTAAATAAACTACCTATCAATCATCTAATTTGGATTGAAAATCATTACTCCACACTTAAAGGGCTAATTCTTCCACCTAGATCCAAATATGATAATTTAAGCCCACCATATCCAAAGACCATAGAATAAGACTCTGAAAAAGCCCTTAAATCCACTACACCTCATCATTCATCTCTTCTATCATATCCTCTTCAAAATTAATGGTAAGTAAAAATTTTAATCCACCCATAATTGTAACCTTAAAAAGGCAATAACCCATCATTTGTAATTGATCTCTTAAAAACTCAATTAATTTGGAGTTTTGAGTTGCCTTCACTACACTTCAATAAAGTCACTCAATATTAGTTTCCTTAGCATAATATAATAGTATAATTAGTACCAAATTTGCTGAAAAATTTTATCTAAAGGCCTTATCACCTAACAAAAGAACCCCACTCTCTAATCCCTTGTAACATCATTTCAAAACTTTACCTATTTTTACTTGATGTGTGGCTATAATAGACGTGTTACCCCATCAATTCCCACCAATTACTTAATTCAACTTGGATAAGGTAATTAGCGATTTTCTCCCCATTCAACTAGTAAGTAATGTTAAAAGTATTAAACATCCTATCATTTCTTATATTTAATAAAGTCGAAATGCCTCTTGATCTTATTAACCTAGTTTTGAGTAACACATCCGCTGCCAACACCAACACTCAAAATTTTTCATAAACCCTTAAGATTAATCCTTGTAAGAAATTACTAATGAATAAAGGCGACACCACTATCATTTTAAGAATCTAAATGATTATATAACTATATATATAAGAACTATTGAATTAAGTAAATAAGAGAAATATTAACTTAATTTTATTTTTAATCAAATAAGTAAATGTTACATATCAACACAACACATTAACTACCTTTACAATTTTCATCTATTTGATTAGTAACAGACTAAAATTATTAAAAAAATAAATAAAATTACTAAATTATTATTTTTAAAAGGTTAGAATATGTTTGTTAAAATACAAAATTTTGAATAAATTTATACATTAATTCAATAAAATAATAATAAAATAAATTTATGTGATTTAAAAGTATATATACTATACTTAAAAAAAAAACTTAGTTATAGAGAACACTATTAACCAAACCATAAACAATTTGGTTATGATTCGAGCTTCCCCCAAGTGTAATCAACCAAGTCAAGTCATTCTGCTCATGTTTTTCAATTGTCTCCATTTCTTACAAATTCATCTAGTTCTAATAAATAAAGAAGATTACACCGCACCATGCAAACAATTAGCTTGACAATGCAAACAATCAGCATGACATTAATGCTGAATTTCACTAAAGATTAATCACGGGTTCTATAATGAGAAAATCTGCCATTGCATTATAAAACTAGTGCGAGGTTGCTGAATTTGACCCAACTTCCTTGAACATTTCATAATTTTCCCAACAAAAGATTTTCCTGTACTCTGTCTTGACCGAATGACCTCTTAAACCAAAAGGCAGAAAATTTTCAACAGAGAAAACCCGTTTAACTGTTTAGTGCATCACTTTAGAAGCAGCTTTAAAAAATGCAAACCTCTAGTTTCAAGGAAGCTCTTTTGCTTTGACATGTTACCAAGGATCCTAACTAAATGTTAACAAAAAAATCAGTTTGCCTTTGATCTGTACAGCTTACTGCCTAGAATGCACCTCAGCTTGAAACGTTGGGCTCATTTTCAGCGTCCTTTTTGCTAGGTTGCGAATGTCATCTCTGTTGGATTCAACTGAAATGCGCACAAGTTCATGAATGCCTCCACCAGCTATGAAATCTCTTGCATTCTCCTCTGCAATGGGAGTATGTTAAGTCAGCTATGAAATACTATTCTCAGAAAATATGAAGTTTAAGATATATTTATCATTAATTTTAAGGGAATATGCATGTTGAAACCCCAATTATTCCATGTTCGTACAAGATCAATGAAAAGTTTACCATTTTGTGCCAAATGACAAAGAGCAAGCTCAACATGGCGTCGTGTTGAAGCTAAAGTAGTGTTAGTGTTGGCAACCAACCATTCAAGAGCACCTTCTTCCACTAGCAGTGAACGGCCTTTTCTACATCCTACGGCAATTAAGGTTTGTCACAACCATGACAATCAAAGAGGACCAGAATGTAATCGTGTTTACTAAAGACCTCCAAACCTTGAATGATTGCCCGGGATTCACATTTTGCAAAATTAGCCATCCCTCTTGCAACCTGTGCAATGACTTCACCATTTGCAAATCTAGCCATTCTTACGAGAGCCTTGATGCCTCCATCTTCTTTCAGCATCATGTGTAAGCTTTCTGTCAAGCAACCCAAAGTATAAAAAATATTCCATCTGGTGATGATAGGAAAGTAAAGAAACAGTCCATCTCATTCAATGTGACTTTAGACGTAAGGAAAATATAAGTGTCTAACCTTATGTCCATTGCTAATCAGTAGTGTATGATGGGTGTTAAGAGTTTAACATATAATCCACCCTTGGGCCTCACCCAAAAACTTAATTGTGAACTTCTAGAGCCCAAGAGAGCTTTGTTTATTCACACTTCCAACCCAAGAGAGTTAAAATTCTGCATGGACTATATTAGACACTTGAATGGATTAGTGCCATGTGCTATCCTTAACATGTAGCAATGTGTGATGTGCAAGGAAATCTACTAAGTGACCACAAAACCACCAACTTACCATTCCCACATAAATTAGCTAGGGCACCAGCTACCATTCTAAGACTTTGTGGATCATCTGTTTTTGATGCTGTCTTTGCTAGTAGCTGTGCACCACCCTTGCTTATTATTAATCCTTGATTCATCTCTGCAAGGATTTATAGCAATGTAATCATTATGCCCCTTTATATTTAACCACTAGGCACCAATTGGAGAAAAGATGAGGGAGTGGCATTTGCATTAATTTGAACACATCCAATGTAAACCTACAAATGCTCCAATCAAGAAGGGTGACCAAATCAAGGTGGATGGAGAAAAGAAATAAAAAGGGCAACCTAAATTGACAAGAGAATCTTTAGTTAGGAAGGATTAAAAACAATTGCATCTCTTAGTACGCTCAATCCATAATAAATTGAAATGACAAAGAAAGATTCATGTTGCTGACTCGAATTATATTTGGGATTAAGGCCTTGTAGTTGATGTTGTAACATTTCTAACTAGTAACCATAGAAACAGAAAAGGACTGAAGATTACCATTCATGGCCAAATTAGCAATGGCCCCTGAAGCCACTCTAAGTATAGTGATATTTTGGGATGATTTTAACAGCATAAGCAATGCATCTAAACCTCCATCCTCCACAATCTTTGCTTGATTAGTATCTGAAAATACATATAACATTAGCTCCAATTTAGAAATGACAACCTTGTTTATTGACAATTTTACTCAAACAAAAGTAATTTATGAGTAGGAGGCCCATTTGTGGCTATCCAATTGAAAGAGTGACTGCTTTCAATAGAATGGTTGTCCTACAATTAGCAAAACAGAAACATACCTTCAGCGGCAAGATTAGCAATCACCTTCACGGCATGGATTTGGACATCAGAGTCTTGAGAAGCCAACAATTGTAATATCTTCTGAAGCCCCACTGAATTTGAGACGGGAACAACTTGTAACCAAAGGAACCATCCCAAGTCAAATCTGAATAAACAAAGTAATTGATTACAAACCTTCTTCACAAACTTTTGCAATTGTTGCCCTCTGACCAGACAGTGTCTCCCTTAATGTGTTTGACTTGTTTAATCCCACTAGGCTCTCAGGTGTTGAAGATCCTTTACTTATATTCTCCTTCATGTATGGCTTTTTATCATGGAAAAAGTATACAATAAGAGTAAATAACAGCAAAAACAGAAATGCAAGAATAGGATAGTAATCAACCTCGAACTTGCTGTGGTTTTCAAGTGCAATCTTCTTTTGTTTCAACAACTCGTGTTCAATGCTCTTCCTCTGCTTCTCTTCAACTAAAAGTATTTGCTTCAAATCACTAAGTTCTTTGTTTAGTAGTGCCTTCATACAAGTTTTTGAGAATTAACCTCATGGCTAGCACAAACTCAAGTGTTATCATGACTTAAAACATTGATGCAAATTTCCAAAAAAATCATGACCCACTTAAATTGATAATAACAACTTGGAAATTAACCACACCATAAGTGAAACTTACCTTCTCTTCTAACAAGTCCTTGTTGTCTGACTTCAGGGATTGCAGTACAGTTTGAGTACTGTCCTGTTGCAGACACATGTCTGGTAGCTTCACCTTCAGTTCTTCAATCTCTCTCATCTCCTGCAAGAGTTGGCAAACACATGATCTCCACAGAATTCTAAAGATCATCAATACCATAAATAATGTAAGACAACAGCACTAAGAGTGGATTATTGAAGCACAAAAATAAAATCAAAATAGCAATCTATTTGTACATAGAACAAGGACACTTAGGCATCATGGCTTTATGGTCACCTATGAATATCACAAATATGAATGTCCATATTGATAATAATAAGCAGTATCAGCACAGACAACAGCAAGCAACACAAAGCTAAAGTAGAAGTAGGCTTGTTACCTATTTATACTACAATTACACCGCACTAGGAAAAGAGACCCATAATTCTGACTCACAATATTGACCCCCTCCGTCCAAAACTACCCAATACTCAAACCTGGGAGGCAAAGTATAAAAATGTGGCCTGAAAAAATCCACCAGAAATAGCAAAGGGAAAAAAAACAGAGTTTTCACATTTAAATTCAACATTGAGGTCAATTTCGTCATGCTTTTCGTTGCAACATAAAAAAACATACAAGTTTTCCTTTGACCAATACATAGTCTGCATGACCTCAGGGACTTTGACAGTAAGAAACATCTTGGTCAATGGATCATACTGTTGAAAGATGAGAGTGGAATTGAGCAGTGATCAGTGGTGAGAAAGCCTGGAATCAAAACTACATTACTCAAGAATCAATAAAAGTTGAACTAAGAAAGGTCTCAAATTGGATTGGTTGTGTACAAAGCCTTAGCTATAAAACAAGTTGGGATGTATTAGCATGAGTGTGCCGAGAAGAGACACTAAAGATGGGACAATTTATGAAGTGCTTATCTCAAAGATTTAAAGAAATTTCTTTTATTGGAACTGCAACCCATGTAAAAGTATAGAAATTTTCCTTTAAAATTTAGCATCAAATTGATCTTATTTATTTCAATCTTCTATACAGATATACAATGCTTAAAAGAAATTCTGTCAGAGTATAAAACATATTAACATAACTTTTTTGCACAGAATGAGACAGGAATTGATAAAATAAATAAATTGAGCTATTAGGAAATAGCTTGTAGAGAGCAAAAGAATTTAAGAATAATATGTGATTAGAACACCAAACTCATCAAGAAAATAAGCCTTAACAGTAACAACATGCTAAAGAGTGCTTGTTAGTATTTGTCTGGTCATATATGTGAAGTGTTGTTCAGGCAGCATGATTCAAGCTGGCCTTAAATGTCAACATTTTATTCATTGTAATTAGACTCACCAAATTTACCTGCAGTGAGCGTTGCTGATCACTTGGAAGCATTTTTGCCAAATACAATAGTTCTTGTGCTCCTCCAAAACGGGCATGCTTATCCTCCGGTTGCTTAATTAGTTCTCTTATTTTCTTTTCATACATTTCAGTGTTGTCTGCAAGTGCTTTCTGATACGTCGAATTTTCCATCTGAAGTTTCTGTTAGCAACAGCAAACAATTTTGGGCTTGTTTTTATTTTGAAAATCTTTGTGGCAATGCTCTAATGAGATAAAAACACCTCCGCATTCATGTAAGAAAAATTAACAATCTCAAAGAAACTATAGTAATAATATCAATCGATCATCAAAAGGAAACTTGCAAATTGTATTCTTAAAAGCTTTGACATTACATAATTAGTAGAAGAAAAACAATAACAATTTCAAGTGCAGAATCAAATAAGGAAACATAGATAATTGAACTAAAATCAAAGATGGGGAAGAAATGATGGAAACACTTTTTGAATTCCTCAAATCACCAACCTGAATTGACTGTTGGCAATTGCTTAGGAGCTTCTTCATCAAAACTAACTGTTCCTGGGCACTTCCAGTACAAGCACATTCATCTTCTAGCTGCTTATTTAGCCCAGCTACTTTTGTCTCATACAAATGATTGGTATCTACAGTTGCTTTCTGATATGCAGAATATCCCAACTCCTGTTGCTTCTGCCAACAGAAACTGCATCAGAGATTGTTCTGGTCTTGACAAAATGCATGACAAGATGAACCATTTTGTTAAAATTTGATTTAAAAATACATATTTATGAGAAGAAAACATAAAAATATATGTAGCAGGCAAACAAGAACGTTTAACTTTATTTAAGTAATAAAAAGTGAAATCAAGATAGAGAAGAAAACAGCTAAATCAGTAAGTTAATAA
The DNA here is from genome assembly GCA_021533255.1 of Ceriops tagal. Classification (NCBI taxonomy): domain Eukaryota; kingdom Viridiplantae; phylum Streptophyta; class Magnoliopsida; order Malpighiales; family Rhizophoraceae; genus Ceriops; species Ceriops tagal. Next base: position 4,930,054 of record CM038604.1, read on the forward strand.
CCTCAATAAACTTTTGATTATCACTCAAGAGTTTCTTCATCAAAGTTATTTCTTCCTCGGCACTTTCTCGACAAGCTTGCTCATCTTCTGACTGCTTAATTAATTCTGATATTTTCTTTTCATACATCTGTGTGGTTTCAGCAAGCACTTTCTGATACATAGAATTCTCAAGCTGGAGTTGCTCCTAAAAAGAAAAACAGCAGCATTTGTGCTTAATTCCAGTGGCTCAATAAAGAAATAAATAAATGTTTTTGGCAATAATTGTCTTCAAGTATCTTATGACAGCATAGGTACAAAGGCTTGAACTATGCTGCCAAGTAACAAATGGAAAGGATTTATAAAGAAAAAGAAAAGAACATAAATGTCACCTACAAAGCTATGGGCATAAGCTTGAGCTAGTCCAGTAATCTAATTAAAAATCAACTTGGATTGAATACCTCCCCCCACCCCACCCCCCCTAAAATACAAAAAAAAAAAAAACACATAAGCTGATAGGAAATAAACTACCGACTGCCTGGACATACAAAGAAAGTTTAATGGCATTTAAGGTGGGAAGTAAAAATCACTGCAGCATAAACAAGCTCTTTTCACAGCCAGAAAGCAGATCCTGCTTAGTTTGGTCAAAGTATTTAAAGGTACATGTCATTCGGCTTATTGGTCAAGGCTTGCCTTGACTGTGTCAGCAAGTAGTAGCTACTCATCATGGTGCTAGATGCCAAGTGTATATTGATAACTCTTATTTCACTTGTTAAAAAGCAGAATCAGAGAATAGATGTCAAACAAAGTGACATGGTTTGATAATTGAAAAATAATCTAGGCAAGCAAGGTCCAATTCTGTCTCAAAGATGGAAATACCTGGCTGCTTTTTAAGCTCGTTTCCAGCCGTGAAACTTTGTCATGCATTATTTCATTCTGACATTTGTGATGGTCCTGGTCCAACTTGGTTGAAATATCCTTCAGCTCCAGATTCAGATGAGAATTTTCCTTCTCTAGTAACTGGAAGCAATTAGAAGACACTAAGACATTGTGGGATACAGGTATCAACTATCATGAACAATTAAATACTATCTAATCACTTCAAATGCAATTGATTACATGACAAACTTAGCACAAAACCTAGGCACTAAGAACCATTAATCAAGATTCCCCGGAAACAAGTATATATACAGGCAGAAGGAGCCAATTACCTTGGACCTTGTGACAAGCTTCCCTTTTTCTTCAGCAAAAAGCTCCTGACTATCTTGAAGCTTTTTTTCAAAGTCATGCTTTTCAACAACTCTCAATTTATTTTCCCTTTCTATTTCTGCAGTAAGATGGTCCACTTGATTCTCTAGCTTTCGACAAAGACTTTCATAGTCAATTTCTTCTTTAAGCTTAACCACATTCACTATTCTCATTGCCTGCAAGAACCAACTCATTCCATTGGGCTGACTGGTTAAAAACCCTCATCCAATTGATGCCACAACGTATAAGCACCATCTCAAGAATGAGAAGATACATATGAAATAAAAATCATTAATGACTTGGGAATGGCACAATTATTTTTTATTCCATGCAATCCAAGAAAAAATCTATTCCATTGGCAGACTCAAGCTCAACTCCACTCCTGGATGAACTGGCACTCAACTGCAGTTCATTCTGTATTCAAAAGTATCCACAGTGTTATCAGATCTGATGGCCTTGACACAGAAGATATTAACTCCGTTTAGTTAACACAACAGTATATCCCCTTCAGTAAAAGCTAGAACAGTAAGAACAACACAACTTCATTTTCATCCCCAATAGTCAGTGCAGTTACTTAGACATGAAACATTGCATGTGATTGAAACTCAATGGTAGAAGGGCAAGGCATGCTTCTTAAAAATTATTACTGAAAACATGGATTCTCACACTGATTTGCAATGAAACAAATTCAACCCATAAACAGGTACTTGAATTGATCAGGTGTCAATCCCAAACTAGTTAAACTCAACACACAGATGTTCCCTATGTAATTCAGAGCATAAAATGGATTGTTTAATAACTATGGGATGCCCAGATCCAAGTACTACACTCACCACAGTCATTGCAGTTTTAAAATATGAGGGTAACCAAGACTATGAGAGAGTGAAAGAATTAATGAGTGACAAGTCACCATAAATTGCAACAATTTTCACAAGCTCTTATGGCTCACCCGCTGGCCAAACATGATTGTACTGGCAGTCTCTGCATGGTGTCGTGCAGATGGCCCAATTGTTATTATCAGTGATGTCCTTGCAGAGCCTATACAATTGGAAGTAACTATGAGTTTCAATGAAAAAACTAAATATAGGTTTTCATAGCTCCACTGAGGCACCAACTATTTTGATAAATAAGAAAACTAAATAGCGGTAAAGGTACCAACAGATGCTGGCCAAGCAGAAAAACAATCGTTTGTACATCATCAAGAAATCTTTCAGTGACCACTCAAGACATCGATATAAGTTAACAAAGTCTAAGTATTGTGGGCTTTCACAAATGAGCACTGCTACTAAAGGTTAGTGAAGTGACCTCCAAATGAATCCCGCAGCAATCTAGTCAGCTTAGAATCCCGTGTGGGTATATGTGGACAGTTCTCAGCCAATGCATTGATACATTTGCCTAGAGAAGTGAGAGAAAGGTTAATAAACTTGGCCTCTTCAAGCAATTGACCTTCACTTCCTGCACCAAAATAAAACAACAAAGTTACTTCTTTCTATTCTTAAACAAAGCTATTAGGCTATTACTGTCACTATGTTCACAAGAATTAGAGGACATTTGAAAAATAGAAAGAGAGAAGACGACGAAAAAGAAGAGAAATTAAAGAAGAAGCAATATCATATTTTCACAAATCATATCTTTGGTGGAATCTCTCAAGAATAAATTTATTAAAGTGAAAAACAAAGTCTAAAATGAAAGAGCAGCAGAAATGCCATAAAGATACAGACATCAGCTGTGGGATGTATGATGTGATGGATATACCAGATTTGTCTAGTCTTTCAGATCCAGCGAGATCCACAACCAATAATTTGCTCTTTCCTATTCTAGGTGTGCTATTGCCGCCAGGAAAATCAATCATCCTGTCTTTCTGTTGGAAAGTTATTTCATCTCCTCGCTTTTGATAAATGGGTCTTCGTACATAGACCTGTAAGACCAACAAGGTTCAAGGACTTCGAGCTCAAATGAATGGGATGCATTGTGGAAATATTTTATGTGACCTTTGATACAAACACTGAAAAAGTTCTAAATACTAAAACATGCCCACCATTAAGATTGCATGACTGCGTGAAGATTCTGCGTTCAGCTTTGTATTAGCTGCATGACGGTTTGCCTCACCAATTTGCAGTAGCTCTACAAAATGATCAAGATTCTGAACTTTCACTATGGTAACACCAGGCAGTGACACTTCCCCGGTCCTTGCATCTTCATTAATAGGAATGTTAATCTTTTCAGGTGCAAGCAAATCTTGTATAGATTCCATATACAACTGGAAGAACAACATGAAGTAGACTGAAAAGGTGATTATCCATCAGAAACTGGAAAGACATCTCACTTTGAGTCTTTATGGCGAAAGAGGTTCATGGAGTTATCATTATTTTTTTTATCATTAGTAGCAATGAAAGAAGTCCTTCTCATGATACATTCAAATAGCTTCTAGCTTTGCAAATTGTAAACCCAATGCAGAGAAAAGCTCTGTTGGAGACAATCAGAACCCCCTCCCCCACCAGGGCACCCATAGACTACACCTGGCTAAAAGTTCTACAATGAAAAACAAAGCATACATTCTTGTGCAATATTTTCCAACTGAATAGCAATGGGATGCCTCTATGAGCAATGTTTTGCAGGTACCATCTTGTATTACAGGATGATAGCCCAAGACATGCAAATGTATTACAGAATCCATCATGATTTTCATTTTAGTTGGGCTAATGTAAAACAGGACAAGGATTTTAGACTAAGTCAAGTCTTCATCACCTGCAGATATGAGACCTCTATGCTGTCAGATGCAGAAGTTGTATTGGAAATTATATCCTCTAGCGCTCTAACCATGATACCACGCTCAGATGCATCATCCTTGCCCAGTCTGCCAACCGTATATGTTTTTCCGGTGCCTGTTTGGCCATAAGCCATAACTGTCCCATTATACCCATTCGATACACTCTGCAAAAGCACATAAAGATTAAGAATATGCGATTAACATCCATTCAACCTGGAATGAGTTCAGTTTCTTCTGTTTGTATGAGAAATGTTGGCGGGACCAATGCCACGGACACCAACTTAAAATGTGTGCAGTCCAGAATAGTCACTTGAACATAGTCAGTTATTCACAAAACCACAAGTAGAAGCATTTAAAGCATGTGTATATATATCATACATGGACAAGGAACAAACCCTCCAATCCAAATCTCGTAAAGAAATTGTGCCATTGAAATCATCTTGTCTGTGTAATACTGAAACTGACAAGCTCCTTCATTACTTACCTCTACAACAGGCTTTGCAACAGCATCATAAACACGCTTTTGAGAGGCAACATCTGTAAAAACATCATCAAATCTGTATGATTCAGAATTCCAATTGTTTCTTCTCAGTTTCAACCGGTTCAACTGCAGAAAGGAAGAAACAAATTTATTAATCCAAAGTGCATACACTATCTTCACAAAGCTATGCAGGTATGTGACAGGAGGCAATTCACTCGCAAGATCCATAACCGTGAAACATTGAAATCAAGCATTCTGCAATCATCATAAGCAATTAAGCATGTAAAGATGCACTTTTGAGTTGTTATTGGTAACTAAAACTACCTCTGGCTGTAACTCAATGCAATCACCGAAATCAGCATCCAAAATGAGATCTTCGGCATTTTTGGGCCGTAGTCTGACAGCAACTCGCACCCTTCCAGGATCTGTAGCAAGATCCAGACCAAGAAATAGTGTAAAAATAAGAATCCATTGGCAGCTATAAACTTAGCAGGACAATGGCAATTCTTTTTTTTTTTTTTTTTTTTGGGGGGGGGGGGAATGCAAGAACATTTTTCATATGTGTCCTCCACTAAAGTCCCCATCTGTATGAAACTGAGGAAAAACTCATTGTGAAATAGTCAATGCAACAGTTATGAAGACTTATTTGTGACAAAATGGCTTTCGCTAAGCCCCCATATATTTGTGCCAGTTTAAGGTCAAGTTGCCGTCTAATCTTCTCATTTCTCGCTTTTTACTCAACCATAAGTTCCAAACAATTTATGATCACTCACCGCCATAATTTTTCTTTAAACAGCCATTTAAAGAAAAAAAAAAAAAAAAAAAGAAGAAGCAGGACTTTATATGTAAGTGCCATAAAACCCTAATTGGATTTGGAAACCCCTACCCCCAACCCTCTTTTTCACCCAAAATAAATAAAAAAAGAAATGAAAAGAAAAGAAAAGGGAACCGAAACGAGCAATCATCTGAAAACCAAGGAAAAGAAAGGCACAAGAAAAGACAAGAACAGCAATGTCAGAACCTATCTCAGTAGTTATGCTTTCTTCTTCCCCGCGGAAGAAAGAAAAGAAACCAAACACCTATCAAGAACAATGATCTTGCACAAGTGTTAAATCCCAAATAATTCAAGAATGCACAAATCCAAAGCCTTTTGTGTGCATTGTGCGTGCGTGCTTGCAAGCGAGCGCGCGCGCGCGTGTGTGTGAGAGAGAGAGAGAGAGAGAGAGAGAGAGAGAGAGACCGTTGTCGAAGTGATGATCGGAAGAAGAAGAAGAAGAAGAAGAGAGAGAGTGTGTGTGAGAGCGAGAAGTAGGAGTGACAGAGCGCCTTGACGAAGAAAGGGGCTTAGAACGAACAGATTGAGCGACCACATTTCTTGATTTTGAATTAAAAGAAGAAGATCCCTCAGACTGAGGCGGCGGAAGGTGGTGGTCGTGAGATTGCTGTGGTTGTTGCGGTCTCCGTAACGACGACGGTCTCATCGTCGAATTCGAAGCCATTCTTAGACAAGTTCCGCTTTCCTTTCTTTGCCTTTTTCTCTCTAAGATTGTTCGTATTTCTTTTTCTTCTTTACAATTAAACAGTAGAAGAGAGCAGGGAAGAAAGAGGAAAATGGTTTCGGAAAGATTCGGTATTCAAACAACGTAACGTTTTAATGGTTGGTTGGTTGGTTGGTTGGATTATATCTCCATGCTATGCTATGCTTGCTATACATACTTACTCTGTGTATGTGATAGCAAGCGAGAGAGAGAGAGCGAGAGAGAGAGAGGGATTGAGGCCGGCAGGACAAAGACAGAAAGAAAGAAAGAGAGAGAAGATGAATCATCAATTAAATAATGGCTTCCCTCCCTCCCCCTCCCCCTCCCCCTCCTTCCCGCGTTGGTCGGTGTTTGATAGACGAAGAAGAAGAAGACGAAGAAGAAGAACGAAGAAGAAAAAGAACAAGAGATGTATACTATTATAATATTATACAACACGATGTGATATGATATGATACGGGACGGGAGGGGACGGGAACGGTAAATTCATGCATTCAGTCATTCATTTACGGCGATTTTTGTTGTTTTCACGTTAAAACCAAAAAACAAAAACAACATGTTACCGAAAAGAAAAGAAAAATTTGTTGGTGTATTCTTTCAAATTTCAAAAACTGTTTCTTGGCAACGGGTCACCCCGTCCCGAATGGGGGGACCCACCATCCTCAAGACTGACTAATTGCCCGCTTTACTTGTTTTTTTTTTTTTTTTCTCAACTTCAGTAATATATACTTATTGGTATTGGACTCGCATCATGTATCAGTTTATCATATTTATTTATTATTATAAAGTATTTTTTAGTTATTTTTATTGAAATAAAAAATTAAAAAAAAAGAGAGAGAAGAAGAAAAGCTTCAATTATAAGCATTCTTTTAAAAGATAAGAAATGCATTTAAGAATAGTTTTCTTTTTTCTTTTTAAGAAAACAAAACAAAAAAAAGAAACACTTAAATTATAAATATTTTTAAGTAAAAGGGTGAAATTGAAAATATTTATTTTTCCTTTTAAAAAATTAAAAGAAAATTTTAGAATTACTATTTATTTTTAAAAAAAATCAATGTACTTTTTATTTTATTTTTCTTAATTAGAATTATTTTATGTTAAGTATGTATTACACTAATTTATTATAATTCAAGGGCATAAAATAATTTCCAAAAAATAAAGTGTAAAAATATGAAATGCAAAATTTTATATATTCAAATATATGAATTTAAGATTCTTTGATTATTTTTCTCTCTTTCGAAGAGTTTCAACAATGGTTGCTCATTGTAACAATTACATTTGGTTTCGTCCATGTTGGAATGACACTTGAGAAACTTTTTAATGTGACGTACGGATAACATGAAGTTTCAATATCCATTGAAGTATGTACGTGTAAAACAATGACAAAAGCATGTAATGGGTTGAATAGTTTCTTCTCTGTCATGTGAGAACTGAAGCATATTCTACCAACTGGAAAAGCAATACAGTGTATCTATTACATAAAAAGGCTGTTATAAATAGTGGTAATTGTATTCGGTTAAAAATGTGGAATGGGCACTTCCTTGTAATTCCAAAACTTTTGTAATTCGATCACCCGGAACACAATTCTTCGTGCATAATTGTCATTTCAAAGGTAATTTGCTTTGCTTTGTTGCATAGTTCTATTTAATGTCTTTTTTTTTTTTCTCTCTCTCTCTCTAGTTGGCCTTTCACAGGTATGTATATATACTCTTTTAATTACCTTTTTTTTTTTTTTCTTTCAAGGTTTTCATGTTGGTTATGTTACTACTAAGAAGATGTGAATTAATTTTCAGTGCACTAACGTTCAGGTATTTTTTAACCGTAAGAAGATTACATATTATTAATATCTTACATAAACGGCAATTTCTTCATGTTCATTGCGGGGTACCAACGCCAATTATATCATCTAGGATTAAGGAATCCAGATTGAGTACAGATGAAGTTGACATGAAAGCCTCCCCCCAAGCACCAAAAACAAGAGCAACATCAATCAATGCGCCGAGAAGATTGCATCAAATGGCGGAAGATAGCTGTACCTATTGATTACAATTTTTTGCACTGTGGGATCAAGTCTCCTGAGCTTTTTTAGATGGGAAATTTTTGGACGCTCTGGAGAAGGAGCTGGACGGTTTCAAGTGCTCTTTTAACACAAGAATCCAAGGACGGCTTTCCTGACAGTTTTGTCTTATTTACTTGGCCGGCATTTAGGGCATGTTCCATCTCAGGCGCAAGGCTGGGTGGACCTATAGCCCCCCAAGTGGAGAGCACAGCACCTATTTCAGGCGTAAATTAAAGTATTTATTGCACTGTTAGTTAAACATTTTTAAATATTAACACTGTTAATTACTCAATTTAAATGATAATTATAAATATATATTTAATAATTATTATATCATATTATTGCTTAAAAATATATCAAATTGACTATATATATATATATATATTGATAATTATAAAGTTCTTTCTTTAATCATTGCTATTGCTATTGCTATTGCTATTTTTCTTAGTTTTCCCACGTACGTATTCCTAATGATCCCCTCGTAATCTTGCATTACACTCTTCTAGAAACTAGTTGAAATTTACACGCCACATTTTTGCTGTCTTTTTAATTGATAGAACCCATTTTCTCATTTTATTTCTACCTTTTCCTCTTTCAATTCAGCAATGGCTCTTAATGTGAATACAAGAAAAAATTGACAAAAGCTAAAGCCCTCGACTTCTAAATTTCCTAAATCCTTATCCACAATCCCTCAGTTTTCAATTGAAGCTTTGAAACTGATAACCTTGAAAAACCAGCCAAGAACTTTTGGGAGCAGCCATGCCTGTGTGGAAACAACAGCCTTTTGCCGGTGAAAGTTGAGGACTTAAAATTGGCCGACTGCCTATGTAGGATTTAACCGAACTACAGAATAAAGTTTATGCGATCCTGTATACTGGCAACGGCATGTGAAGACATAAGGCGCGTCCCACAATGCTACAAGTCAACATGCCAACCAACAAGTCATCAAGCTGGACCTTGCCCTCATCATGGTTGATGGTTCCCTTTTTAATCTGAAAGTAAGACCATGCAGGACGCATCACATGCGAATCAGAAGTCCCAACATTGGCACATGCGACGAAGGCCGTCCACAGAAGTCGCAAACATCTTCATTCAAGATAGGATCCAACTTGGCAACTAAACAGTCGCCTTGATCTCCATAAGCCGTTTAACATTTTCAATAGATTCTCACGCATCAGTATATAGATCATTCACCTATTTATTTATTTTTACATACAGGCGCTACATCACCGCTAGTTTAAAAGCTATGGAAATTTATCAATGCATTGTAACTGGTAAGATCTTTTTAATTAAAAAATTATTATTATTAATTTATATAATTTAATATTTATTTATATTACAGTAAGTATAATTTATATAATCTAATATTTGTTTCTATAATAATAAGGATAATTACTTCGGTATTCCTTTAGTACTATATGTATGTGATATTTTATAATTTATTAATTTAAATAATAATTAAAAAAAATCAAAACTTTTATAACAATTTAGAAACTGATTCTTTCAAAATGATTATTGTAAACTAATCTTCTCGAAATAATTAATCTCTTTTTTTATTATTTCATAATTTTTTTATTTTTAATTCCCAGTTTCCTATCATTTGATATTATATTCTTAGTAATTTTGTTTCTATTTTATATTTCTACCATTGCCATTACTAAATTAAAAAAAAAATCACTATTTCAACTTGGCTTTACAATATTCACCAAATACTTGTGAAATTAGATTGATTTATGTTGAAAACTCAATATTTCTTATATAAGAGCATTTAAAGCGATTAAAGTAGATTGTTTTTACACATTATCTTTAATTAGAGAACAAGTTTGATGATAAGTATCAAGTGTTTTAAAAGTAAAAGGGTTAAAGGAATTTAAGCTTTTTGTAAGGCCTTCTGAAATTGAGTTGACTAGAATTTCACTACATTTGGTAGAGTTGAAGGACATGGGTGAGGATTTTTAAATGCTTTTGACATTTACATCAATAAGCCTTAATAGGAATGACTTTCTTGATGCAATAATAAAGAGTTCCTTTTCGCCTAAACATGTTGATTATAGGTTTCAAGCTCTAAGTCCAAAAACTAGTTCCTCATTAAAAGTAACACCAAAGAGCTTTCCAAATGACTAAGTGATGAAGGATGTTCAACTTATTGAGGCATAGGGGACACATCCAACAATGATAAGTACCTTAAAGGTGGATATTTTAGTTAAATGGATGCCAAAGGTCACCCATGGTAGGACAAGGGATGGTAAAAAAACGCTAACTAGGGTTACTCAAAAGCCACCATCAAAGACTTTACAAGGTGCTTAAACTTTGAATCGATGGGCATGTCTCTTATGTATGAAGCTTGATTGGGTCTTGGAAATTGAAAAATTGATAGGATTGTAAGTGGTAGGGGATGATCATACCATCATAAACTATTAAGGTAGAAGCAACCAAGCTCTAACTTCTTTAAACAGTTTGGTAAGGTTACTATGACTTTCTTGATGATGATAACTACTGTTAATGTCAGGGGTATTGGTAAGTCTAAAAAAGATACACTATTTGTAAATGGGTTTGGTCTTTTATATTGAGAATTTTGTTTAAAAAGAGTAAAATTGCAAACATTTTTGCTTCATTTTTAAGACAAGTGTGGGGTAGGCATGAAATTCATGTTTTGACATCTAAAGCAATAAGGGCAACTAATGGGGTAGCATCTTTTTGGGACTCCTTTATTTTTTGAGTGCACAATCAACTAGTAATTAATAGATTTATTGTAATTGAGGGTCTCATTCTATGTTTTGAGAAAAAGTCAGTGTTAGTGAATATATATGCATCTAATAGTTTCATTAAACAATGGGGTTTTGGGATAAATTAAGTAGTTTAAAGATAAAATTTAATGGGTGGTGGTGTATTGAGGGTGATTCAATATGATGTTAGTAAATGACCAATGAGTGAGAGTTATTGATGATTGATTAACTATTAGATGTTCTAATGATTTTGTGTAGGAAATGAAATTGATTAACTTAACACTATAAGGTAAGAAATATACCTATTGCAATTCTTATGAAATTTTCTCTATGAGTCACATAAAAAGATTTCTCATTGATGTAAAGTGATTAGAGATATCAAGCTTAAAGTAGTGGTGTATACATTGTTATTTCTTTAATCATTTTGGCGTATGTTTTGGGTTGAAGAAAAGAGATTGGTGACCTATTTTGTTTAAAATTTTCAATTACTAGTTAAATGATAAAAACGTATGTATGGGTATCGAAGTAACTTAGACACACTACTTTGGCACCAAACCTTTAGGGCATATGATTTATAAAAGTTTAAAGATGGTCAATGACTACCTTAAATCATGGAGCATGAAAGAAGGAATGGAGAGGGAATAAAGCTACTAATTGCTAATGAGAAAATTAAACAATTAATGCTAAAATAAAAAGCCTAGCCATTAATGGATGAAGAAAGAGTCGACCTTTTTATTGTAAGAACAAATATTAGAAGTGTTTGAAAAATGAGGAGCTTGAATGGTTTCATTGATCTATACTCAAATGGATGGTGGATGGTAACAGAAACTTTAAGTTTTTCTACATATTGGCTTCTAATAAGAGAAGAAAAAATTTGATAAAGTATGTAGAGATGGGTACTGAATCTATATTAGAACCAAGGGAGGTTAGATATGTTATTTTCAATCATTTTGAGAAGCATTTAGGATCTTAATGCAGCCTTGGTTAATAATGGATGCTATTTTATTTTAAGTAAACTCTCAAATATGGATAATATGGTTCTCTAAAGCCCCTTTTTTATTAATAAAGGTGTAGGAAACAATTAAATAATGAGACAATAATATAGCATTTAACTTAGTTTAACTTGAACTTCATCAAATGCCACTAAGAACTTGTAAAAGATGAGTTGATGAATTTCTTGCATGATTTTTATGAAAATAGGAAGTTTTACAGATCTTTAAATTCTTCTTTTATAGTGTTAATCCTTAAGATAGAAGAGGTAATTTCCTTGAATTAGTTCTAACTAATCTCTTCAGTGGGGTGTATTTATAAAATCTATGCTAAAGTATTGACCAACAAATTTAGGTTAATGATCAAAATGGTTATTAAGGAGTCTTAATTATCTTTTCTTAAGGTTCATATATTCTAGATATTATTTTGATTACTAATAAAATACTTAAGGAGATAAAGAAAAAGAGAGATAGGGGATCATCATTAAAATTGATTTTAAGAAGACATATGAAACAATTAAATTGATTTATCTAGATAAGGTGATGAAGAATACAAGCTTTGGAGAGAAGTGGAGACATAGGATATAGGAATGCATCTCAAATCTTGATATCTTTAGTTTGGTCAATTGATACCTTATGAAATAATTCAAAATGGCTAAAGGTTTACAAGTGGTCCCTCCTTCCCCTTTCTTGTTCTTGTTGGTTGCAAAAGGACTTAACTCAATCTTTAAAAAAGGTTTGGACATAGGCCTACTTCATTATTAAGAATGACATCTAGTTGTCTTATCTTCAATTTGTAGATGATGTTGTTCTTTTTAACAAATCCAACAAAGAGTTTATTAAGAATTGCAAAAGAATTCTTTGTTGCTTTTAATGTTGTGCCAAACTAAGAATCAATTTAGCTAAAATTGCAATTTATTAAGTAAAAGTATGTGACTTGTTGTTGCAAGTTGAGCTAAATTTTGGAAATATGGAGTGAGCTCTCTCCTTGTGAAATATTTAAAGGCTTTTAATTGGTGTTAACTTGAGAGCTAAATGTTTATGGGAGCTAATCATACACAAAATGGAGACTAGATTGTCAAAATGGAAAACTAGGTTCCTTTTTTAGGCAAGGCAATTGGTGTTACTCAAATATTGCCTATGCTCCCTACCTATTTAGTTTATGTCTTTATTTAAGATTATAAAGTGCATGGAGGCTAAAATTGAACAAATACAATGTTCATTATATTAAGGAGATAATGATGAAAAAAAAAAGGAAGATTCATCACATTGGATAAGGTTTGTTATGTAGGAGAAGAATAAGTGGAGTCTTAGGCATTAGCTGAATTGAAGACTATAATTAGGGTTTATTGACAAATGACTTTAAAGAGTATAAAGTAACGGTTAGGAAACCATGGTGAAGATCCTTAAAGTGATTTATAAAAATTAATAGCATTAGTTATTAGAGTGATCAATTATATTAACTGCGATATCTCTTTCATGGAGAGGAATGTGTTACGTCACATAAATGGATGAAAGATCTTTAGATGTTATCAAATCTAATTTTAGATTTCTACTAGGAGAAGGTTGTAGAGTTTGCTTTTGGATTCATATCTGGGTGGGACATGCATTGCTTCAATAGAGGTTCCCTTATATGTTTGCATTAGTTATAAATAAAAATGACTTAGACAAGGAGTTTTAAGGAACAGGTTAATGGAATATGGGAGTGGTGAATCACGTGGCGACAAAATCTCTTTAGATAGGAACTTAAACAATATAAAGCTTTTGTGGAGATTATCAGAGGATAGTGCCTTTCTAAGGTAGGCATAAATAGGTTCATTTAGCAAGGAGAGATTAATGGTAATTTAACTACCAGTCCTTTTATGATCTATAAGATAGCCTTAGAGTGGAGCCTGCCAACTTCTCTTTGTGCATTTAGCAAGGTTTCACCCCCTAAGTGGAAATCTTTGGATGTTAGTTATTATTAGGTAAGGTATTAATGAATGAATGTCTTGCATCTCTAATTGAAGGTTTACATCTTAATGCTAAGTGCCTTTTATGTTTTTTTTGGCCTGAAGTCCATTAATCACTTATTTCTTTATTATTTCATCATTTGACAAGTCTAATTGGGTTGTTCCACCTATGATTAAGATGGCTTAGGATAGTTGAATATATCTCAGACAATGTTGCAAGTGTAAGGAATTATGGGTAGTAGGATTAACTTGGTCTATATGGTTGGTATAGAATGAACTCATTTTTAGGGGTAAGCTTTTCTTATTATAGAAGATTTGTGATTTGATCAGGCTTAAGATAATGTGGTGATTAAAAGCTAAATTGAGCAGGGGGTTGTTGTTACTTCTTAAATGATCATGTTAAACATCTTAAATATTACTCTTGATAAGGACCATTGTTGGTCTCACACTGAGAGAGGGGATGAATCAGTGTGAGATATCCTCTTTTTCCAAATCGATCTGAAATTAACCTCTGTGGCTTGTTAGAGCCAATAATCCAATTTTTATCTTTCTTCTTTATGTGAGCACAACCGTATAAATATAAATCAATGCACAAGTACCTAAGCACACGGGACAATTATTACATGGTTCACTCACAATGTGTGAGTTACGTCCACGTTGTGATAGGATCTCTCCTAAATCACACAATCCATTCTTGTTATTAAGGGATACAGTTTGGTTATGGAAGGATCACTCCTTAACCACTTACAATAATCTCTTGATCAAGGAGTTAATCTCCTGATCACTCCAAGGGTATCCCACCCTGTTTTTCAACAAATCTATCAAGAGTTTATAGAAAAACCTTTCCTGAAGAACAATCGCTTAATGTGTACAGCCTTTTAAAGCAGAATATGGATCTTCTCCTTCCTCCATTGTTGGTGTTATCTCACCTGATGCCTGCGTTGCCCGCGTGCTGCCGTTGTTGTCTGCATGCACTGTTGCTACTATTCGCACACTCTGTTAATGTTGTTTATACGCATTAGCGCGCCTGTCCGCTGTTGTCGGCGTGCACTATTAATGCTATTCGTATGCGTTGCCACATCTGTCCACTGCTGTTCGCATGTGCTGTTAATGTTGTCTATATGCACTGTTGCTGTTATCCGTGCGCCTTATGCTTGTTGTCCACACATATTATGCTCGCTGTCTGCACGTTATGTGCCTATTGTCATTGCTTTCTATGCTTGTTGTACACACGTGTTGTGCGTCTACTGTTTATACCTTTTGCGCCTGCTGTCCATGCTCTCTACACTTGTTATTCCCACTTGTTGTGCACCCGTTGTCCACACTAGCTATGCTCGATGTCTGCATGCGTTGTGCCTGTTGTCTACATACATTGTGCTTGCTATCTACATAAGCTGTGCTTCTTGTCTAGTTGTGTCACTGCTACTATCCACCTGCGCTGCTACTGTCTACTTGCACCGCTGCTGCTCTCCTTACACGTTGCAACTGTGTTCTTGCACTGTTGCTGCTCTCTTAGTTACTGCTTTCTTTAAGCGCTGTAGCTGTCTTCTTGCACTACTATTGCTCTCTTCGCGCGCTACAACTGTCTTCTTTCACCACTATTAGTTTGCTAGTTAATTCCCGAACCTGCTGCTGCACTTTTTGTAGGTGGCTATTGATTCCCAGACCTGCTGCTACACATTTTGATTTTTTGCTTGATTCCCGGGTGTGCTTTTGCTACTAGGAAGCCTCCTGAGGTGTTGCTGGTGCTGGTATACCTTCCTAGATGTGTAGGGATGTGCTACTACTGTTGGTGTACCCTTCTGGACTCACTATTGTTGTTGGGAAGTCTTCTGAACGTACTGTTGCTGCTAAGAAGTCTCCTGGACATGCTGTGTGTGCAGGGAAGCATCCTGGACGTGCTGCTAGTGCAGGGAAGCCTTCTGGATGTGTTAGGACATGTTGTTAGTGTTGGTATACCCTTCTGGACCTGTAGGGACATCTACTATTGCTGGTATACCCTCTTAAATGTGCAAGGACATGCTGCTGGTCTGTTGGAAAACCTCTTGGATGTGCTAGTGTGGTGGCCAGTTACTGTTGTCACCTTTGTAAGGGCTTACTGGTACAATGGATGTCTTGCTAAGGGTTTGCTAGTATGGGTAGTCGGCTACCTTGCTCTCTTTCTTTCCTCCTTGGCCAATGCACCTTGCTACTTTTTCTTGGTGGCTGCTACACTCTCTTTGGCCAATTACCTTGCCTTCTTTCTTAATCTCCTTGGTCGGCTACCTTGCCTTTTTTATTTGGTGGCTACTGCACTCTCCTTTGTCGACTGTCCCTTGCTCTCTTTCTCTTCTTCTTGGTCGGTTGCACCTTGCTTGGTGGCTACCTCTTTTTGGCCATTTACCTCTCTTTTTCCTTAGGTTTGCTGCTCACCTCTCTCTTTAGCTGACTCTCTCAATTTTCTGTAGCACACACCCTTCTTGAAAGATGCATAGGGGTATTTATAGAGCCTTGAGATTAGGGCTATACGATCATCAATGGTTATCATTAATTCCCACATGTTGCCCTACAATCAACAATTGGATTTGATTCCTAAAATTTAAGGTCAATGGTCAACATTGACTTCCTAAAATTTAGGATTAACGGTCAATGGTCAACAGTCAATCTTGACCCTTAAAATTTAAGGTCACGATCAATATTAACTCCTCAATTCTAAGGTTGACTTCTCATCATCAGTTTCTCTCAATGACCTCACTACATCTCAATGACATTCATAATATTAAATTAACACATATAATCATATAAAATGGTGTTGACAACAAATCCAACATTAGCCATTAAAAATAGGCTCCACAATCTCCCCCTTTGGATTTGTTGGCAACACATTAATTCCAACCATACACAATATCCCCTACACAAAGTCATTTGGCTCCCTCTGAAACATGTATCACTTGCTACTCCCCCTATCTACTTCTCCCCCTTGACATGTTCTCCCCCTTTATCCATCAAGCTACTCCCCCTTTTTATCAATGCATACTCTCTTTGAATTTATGCAAAATATCTCTCCCTTTGACAATAAATCCAAAGAAAAATAGAAGAGGGAAGGGGAGTGGGATTAAAGAATACCTTAACTTTTAAGGTATGGCTGAATACTTGCTCTTTTGTTTAAGACGTCCCAATCTTCTATGCTACAACAAATTCTCATCTTTAGTGCTCATGTAACATGTGTTTTTGCTTTTGGAAACTTGATATAAGTTTTCATTTGTTCTTTCACCCTTAGTAAGAACAACATCATCTCTTAATCTTTTTACTATGCAGCCACTCTTATTAAAAGTAACTTCATGTCCATTATCACACAATTGGCTAATACTGATAAGATTGTGTTTTAGCCCTTTAACATAAAGCACTTTCTTTGATTTCAGCTTTTCTATACTAATTTTAGCAGTACCAATACCTTGAATCTTTAAGGCATCATCATTGCCAAATTTGACAAACCCTCTATCATATTTTGCTACTCCTTTTAACATCTTGGAGTCTCCTATCATATGTGAAGAGCAAACACTATCTAGAATCCATGGTTTTTTTTCTTGGAAACTTTTAAAGCTATTTTCACAACCATAGACGTTTCTCCTCCTCTTCTTCTTCTTCTTTGGCCGAATGTGGAAACATGTGTAGGTGTTCTCCTTTCCACTCTTTAACTGGGCAACAATGGTTGGCATGTTGTCCTTTGCATTTTTTGACTAGGTAGCAATGTCAAGCAATCCTCAGCAGTGTGTCCCTTTCACATATTCCACAGATCTCTCTTACCAAATTAAAACTGTTTCTCAATGGAATATGACTTCTTTCCACTTGAGACTGTCTCCTTTCTTGACAAAGTCTCCCCTTAGACTCTTGTCTCACATTCCTCTTTATTATAAGCCGAATATTCCAACAAGTATTAGCCTTGTGCCCATACTTACCACAGCTTCAATAGAATCCTTTGAACCTGGATTTACTTCTCTTACCAAGTCCATGTCTTCTTTTTTTAGTAACTGGTGTGGTAACCTTCTCTCCATTTTTGACAATTTGTTTCCTGTGGATGGGAGTCTCCACTACATCTTTCTTAATCCATTTTAACTTGGGTTGGTCTCGCTTCTCCATCACATCATTATGCTTTCTTTTGAGCACAAACACAATTCTCTTCTTTTCTTCTACCTTCTCACTCAGCTTCTCAATTAGCCAAGTTTTTTCTTTCCCATAGAATGAGGTCTTTAATTGCTTAGACACTTATTCAACTTTCTGGTAGCATCCTTCTTGATGGCACTTGCTAATGATGACTCTCCTTTCATTTCCATGGCTTGCATAAAGCTCTATTCATACTTCTTTGGCTTGGACTCGGCCTTGTGAAGCTTAGCTTACAAAATTAGCACCTCTTGCTCCTGTGCAATCATCTTAGCACCAAGATCTTCGTATATTTTGCCTTTCTCAACTTCAAGTACGATCAGTTCCTCAATCCTTTTCAAGTGTTCCTCCTCTTTTGCTTCAAACTCCTTTTCTTTCATCTAGAAATTAGATTCATCAATAATAGAATTTCCATACAACTTCTTGATATACTTTACCTCTTTTTCCAACTTGCTGTATTTTTGTAAACAAGGTCTCAACTCATTTTCAAGTTGCTGCAACAACTCATCCTCTTCCTCTTCTGTTGATTCCTCCTCACTTGAAGATTCTTGATTATTATTTGCTTGAGCAACCAGCACATTCTTTGTAGCATCATCATCAGAATCATCATCAATTCTTCTTCAAAATCCTCTTTAATTAGCTTGCTCAAATAATTTCTTCTTTTGGATATGAAAAATTGCCTTTTCCCTTTGGCACTTGAATTTTCAACTTTAGGACAATTGGATTTCTTTGTTCTCCACCTTATGGTAGGTTCATCATCATCATCACTGTTTGCTTCTATTCTCTTTGGGTAGTCCATGACAAAGTGCTTTATGTCTCCACAGCTAAAGCACTTTAAGGGTAATTTTCCCTTGTACTTCCCTTTTCCTTTCCTCAAGTTCTTGGTAATATATGCCATGACTTCATCCAGTTGAGTATCACCATCTTCTTCCTCAGAGTTGTTGTCAGAGTCCTTTTCTTAGTCTTTAATTTTTAACTTCTTCATTGCCTTAAAAGTCAGCTCCTTTTCTGCCTTAGACTTCTTTTCTTTCTTCATTGGGGCTATTCTTATTTTATAAGCCACCAATATGCTATGCAAGTCGTGTAAAGGTAGCCTATCCAAATCTTTATCTTTTATGAAAAACACTTTGGCATTGTAAGCTTCTGGCAAGGTTTTAAGTATTTTCCTTACCACAGTGGCATTATGGATGTCCTTTCTATAGCCTCTGATGGAGCACATAATTTCGTTGACTCTCGTGAAGAATGCATCCACAGTCTCATTGTTCTACATCCTTATATCTTTGAATCTACTCCTTTAGATTTGTAGTTTGGCTTCCCTCACAACCTTATCTGCCTCATAGATGTTCTTCAGTTTATCCCAAATTTGCTCGGCAGTTTTACACCCCATCACCTTGGAGAATTCTTTATCTGATGGGGAAGCATATAAGGCATTTTTTGCCTTTCCATCACACTCTAAGTTTTTTTTTTTATCAACTTTCATCATAGGATTACCTTCAACAATAGGGATGAAGCCACTAATAGTAGACTCAAACACATCAAGACCAAAGGACACCATATATGGAGCATCCTATTCTTCTATAACTAATAATTCTGTCCATCAAACATAGGGATGCCCTTGCTATTAACACTATTCAGGCTATCCATGACCTTAAGTAACAGTAGAGATAAAAGCTTACACAACAATGCACAACTTCACTTCAAAGCAAAAAAAAAAAATTGGATCAATAAAGGAACCGGCTTTGATACCACTCGATGAGGACCGTTATAGGTCTCATATCGAGAGGAGGGGTGAATTAGTGGAAGATATCCTTTTCTAACAAATAGATTTGGATTTAACCTCTGTGGCTTGTTAGAGTTAATGATCCAATTTTTATCTTTCTATTTTATGTGAGTACGAATATAAATCAATGTACAAGTACCCAAGCACACATGACAATTTTTACTTGGTTCACCCACAACGTGTGAGCGACATCCATAGTGTGATAAGATCCCTCCTAAATCACACGATCCATTATTGTTATCAGGGGATACAATTTGGTTATGGAATGATCACTCTTTAACCACTTACAATGATCTCTCAATCAAGGAGTTGATCTCCTAATCATTCCAAGGGTATCCTACCCTATCAAGAGTTTATAGAAAAACTTTCCTGGAGAACAATTGCTCAATATGTACAGTTTGCTAAAGCAGAATATGGATCTTCTCCTTCCACCGCTGCCAGTGTTATCTCATCAGCTGACGGTGCTACCCCTATGTTGTCTATACTATTCGCACATGCTACTACTACTGTTCACACGCTCTGTTAATGCTATCCATACGCATAACCATGTTTGACTGCTATTGTCTTCGTGCATTGTTAATGTTGTCTGCATGCGCTGTCATTGCTGTTCATACACCTTACAACTTGTTGTTCCCACAGCCTTGTATGGGTTGTAATTATTGTCAACTAGGTTTAAGTGTGCAAGAAGGTAAAGCCACATGGAAGGGCAAGACAGTAAATTCGCCGTAAGTAAGCCCTACTAGGGTTTCATGGAGGAGTATATAAAGGCCATTGGAAGACAACAAATGAAAACAAGTCGGCAATTGAGCAAAACGGACAGCAAACCTAGACAACCAGTCGACCAAAAAGAGAAAACATGAGGAAGGAGACGACCAAACAAAAAGACGTCCAAAGCAAACCACTCAGCAAACACAAGGGAACAAACGACAAACCACCACTTGCAAAGGAGAAGACACAGCTGGACAGCAACCAAAGGTGAACG
>CM038604.1:4981514-4994752 GCA_021533255.1 Ceriops tagal
TCTTCCAAGGTCTTTATATACTCTCTTCCATGAAACCCTAATAGGGCTTACTTACGGCGAATATACTGTCTTGCCCTTCCATGTGGCTTTTACGTTCTTGCCCCTCTATGTGACTTTTACCTTCTTGCCCTTCTATATAGCTTTACTTTCTTGCACACGTAAACCTAGTTGACAACAATTACAACCCATACAAGGCTGTGAGAACAACAATCTCTCCCTTTGTAATTGTTGGCAACACTCATAACAAAAGTCACTATGCAGCAGTTTCAACTCCCCCTAAATATGCACTCCCCCTTTCTTAACAGCTCCCCCTATACTGTTGCTTCTCTTCCTCTTTGCCAACCAATTACAAATCTGAAAAACTCGTAAAGTAGAGATGGAGGATTCATCTGAACTTCAGGCTTGAGGAGACATTCGCACAGACAGACTCATTCTGTGCTTTTCAAACAGCTATGTGGATAGAGATTTAATTAGATCTTGTGTAGTCTCCTCAACAGATTTAGGTTTAACTTGTGAGAGTAAAGCAATAGCTCCCATAATTCTTCTTCTTGTTGTAACTCCTGCTGATGGGTCACCTATGATCTGATTTTCTTGATGAGTACTGGTCCACGTTTTCTTTGGCTTTCTTTCTTACACAGTCTTAGTTGCAAAAGGATCTCTTTCTTCATCTTCTGACTCACTCTTCTCCGAGTTTGAACTTACTTCTTGTTCCTTTTCTTCAAGTTGGTCCGATTTTTCATCTACATTGAAGTCATCTTCTTCTTTAGTGAGTAAACAGCAGCTTGTCTTGTCCTCATCAATCATATATAAATTTTCAACTGTTCTCTTCCCAACTGCAACAGTATTGCCTTCTTTACTCTTTGGCAACTTGTTTTTGTGAATATCACTTTGTGGTCGCTGTTGCACAGTTGGCTGATAGATGCTAGACTATATCTAAGTCCTTCAACGTGCAGAACATCTTTCAGCTTTCCTTTTCCAATATTCACTAACCTATGACCATTGATGTTGAGTGAATCATCATTGTCAAACTTGACTCTGCCTTCTTTTGACTTGTTTAGCTTTGATAATTTACTCTTGTCTCTCGTCATGTGTGAAGTGCATCCACTGTCAAGGATCCACTTCTTATCCTTGTAGTCAGCCTTTAGTGCAATTTCAGCTATATTAGCCACCTCCCTTTTTGCTCTATATTCCTTTTTTTGAACTGGTTAGAAGATAGCTTTCTCTTTTTTCTCAGCTTTAACTGCATCGCTTGTTTTTCACTATGCCATTGAGTGCCTTCTCTTGCTCAGGGAGAAGTGTCATGCATCTCTTGGCATTATGGCCATCCTGCCCACACCTTTTACACTGTTCCAAGTCTACCAATACAGCAAACTTGTTCTTTGAAACCACTGGTTTAGGCTTCCACCAACACTCTTTGTCAACGTGTCCTTGCCTTTTACAATATGTGCAAGAACTCATGACAGGTGTTCTCTTCTGAATTCTGTATTGTCTCCCCCTATATGCAACATCGTATCTTCTCAAGTTGGAGACATATATTGGCCTTCTCCACCAGCAGTTACTCGCCTTATGACCTCAAACTCCACAATAAAGGCAATGACCTTGAAATTGCCTCTTCTTAGGTCTGATCACAACTTGTCTTCTTATGTTCATCACTTGCTATGTAGGCAAAGTTGCTGGCTTCTTTGCTTGTGTGACTTTTATTTCAGTCACATTCTTCTCCTTCTTCTATTCAACCCTAGCCCTTTGCTGGTTGACCTTCTTTTCTTTTTGAGACGTAATAGCTATGGGCTGCTGCTCTTTAACCACATACATCATTTTTGGGCCTGGCTTTGGTTTAATAACTGTCTTCTCTTCTTCAATTATCTTCACCTAAGTCACAGCCTTCTCTTTTAACTTCTGTGGCAAAGTCTCATTCTCTTTAGGTAATGCAGCATCAAATTGCTTCACTTTCTTTTCATTCTTCTTTCTTTTGTAGAGCTTGTTTCTCTAATCACTTCAAACTTCTACAAGTTCTCTTCACTCTTTTTGAGTTGTTGTTGAAGCCTCAACAACTCTATCTCCATTTTTTCAATCGTTGAAGTCCTTGAGCCAAGCCCTATTGTAAGGTCTTCATATATTTTGATATGTTCTTCAAATCTTCTCTTCAAGTCAATATGTTCAGTCCTTATTTCATCCTTTTGACTATCAGCTTCCTCAGACTTTGCTTCAATTTGTTTTATATGAGCCTCCAACCTTTTTATGGTTCTGCCCCTTCTGATTATCTCCTTTGAAGCTGCTTCCAACTCAGCTTCAAGATCTGGTTCTTCTTCATCAACCTCCTCTTCCTCTTTAGAGGTTGAACTACCACCTTGAGCTGATGCCATAAAGGCCTGCTCATCTGATGATTCTTCATCTTCCTCCTCATCAGCTTCTTTTATCTAACTCACATAACTCTTGAATGAGCCTCTCTTCTTCTACTGTGGGTTGGCAGTCTTCTTGCTAGACTTCATTGATTTGAATGATGGTCTTCTCCATTTTGAATTCAGCTCATCATCACCATCCTCACCTTCATCATCAAGTTTCACTTTGCACTGAGAAGCAAAGTGTCCAGTCTACCTACAATGATAACATCTCAAGGACAACTGTCCTTTTCCCTTCTTAGACCCCCTTTTGAATTTCCTTGTGAAGCAAGCCAATACTTCACCTTTACTTTCTTCCTCATCATCATCATCATCATCATCCTCACTGGATGATTCTTCCTCTTCTTTTATCTTCAAGTGCTTCATAGCTTTGAAAGCTACCTCCTTTGATACCTTCGTTGTTGTAGAGCTTTCAACTGACTTTATCCTCATCTCATATGCAATGAGGTTGCACTGGAGATCATACAGAGACATAGAATTGAGATCTCTACTCTCCTCTATGGCTGCTACCTTTGAGGCAAACCTCTCAGGCAGAATTCTCAGAATTTTCTTCACAATCAATGAGTCCTTCTTGTTCTTCCCATGACTTCTTAGGTCGTTTATAACGTCAATAACCCTGGTGAACAACTCTTGAACTGTCTCATTCTTCTACATTTTGAGAGATTCATATCTCTCCTTGAACACTTGAAGTTTAGCCTCCTTCATTCTGCCATCACCTTCATAGACTTTCTGCAATCTATCCCATATCTCCTTGGCAGATTTGCAGTCCATAACTTTAGCATACTCAGCATCTGTCAATGCTGAAATGATGACATTTGAAGCCTTCCCATTTATCTCAAACTGCCTTAGTTCCTCTAGGGTTGGATCTTTACCTTCTTCTGGGGCCATAAAATCCTCCTGTACAGATTTCACCACGTTCATGCCCATGGTTGCAAATACCACTTGCATTCTTGGTCTCCACATATGGTAGTTGGTTCCGTTGAAGATTGGAATCTCCTTGCTATAAGTAGTGCTGGTGCTGGTACCGGCTTCAATTTCTCAGTATGCTGAACAAGTCAAACTTCTAGATCCCTTCAAACTAGTACACCAAGCTATTAAGCTTCAAACTGGTGAACCTGTGCTCTGATACCAATTAGAGTTCCCGACTTCTCCCTAAGATCTACTAGTTTATGATACTAAGAGGGGAGCTGAATCAATATCACCACAATTCGCAATTTTCAGGTAAGTGAACAACTTCAACCTGTTCTTAAAAGCGAACTCTTTCTCAAACTCAACTAAGATAGATCTATTGCTACCTACTAATCACAATAGTCCCCAAAGTCACCTTTCAGACACCTTGCTTAATAGATAATTCAGATGTTCTTGTTTAGGTCTTCTTTTAAGTTATGGGTTGGCTAATACTTTAGTTGCGTTCACAACTCAATTCAAAACATAGAACGTAAAGCAAATTAAGGACACACGAGATTTATGTGGTTCCGTCAACATGACCTACATCTACGGTGGTAGGGACTCTCCTTTACCGAGACTATCCACTATACTTGAGAATTCTAGTTACAATGGATGTCTTAATCCTCTGCTCCTTTCACTATTGCAATTACTAAGCAAGTGCAATACAAAGAGTGTCACTTACTGTGTCTACCCTTCTTCTAGCTTGTCTTGCCTCTGTTGAATTGAAAGGCTACTTCACTGCCGCTTAGAAGTTCACCACAATGCTCTCTAACCTCTTTTGAAGAAATCTGGAAATACGTTGAGTTTTTTCCGATGTTTTGCCGAATTTCTTCTCTACGTTGTCTCATATAACTCCTGCTTTCACAGTCTCACGGTCTCACCCGTCTCCTGGTTTCACCGTCTCACCGTTTCACGGCTTGCCCTCACGCTTCTGGTCTGCCATTGCACATCTGTTGGCCTGCACCACGCTTCTAGTTTTACTGGTTTAATCACACAGCCTGCCTCACTGCCATTGCACGTCTGGTGGCCTGCACCACTCTTCTGGTTTTGCTGGTTCAAGTCACACAGCCTGCCTCATGCCTCACCTGGTCTCACGCCTTAAGGATAGCAGGTCTACTCTCCCTGTCGCTCATTTCTGTTGTACCCCTATCACACGCACATTTCTGGTTTGCTGGTCTCCCGTTTCAGCTTCGCTGGTCTCCTTAGCTTCACAGTTTTGCTGCATAGCATCACTGGTCTCCCTCACAGTTTTGCTGCACAGCTTTCCTGTTTGTTTCAGCTGCACTCCTCTATTCGTTTCATGCTTTTGCTGCACTCCCGTCTGTCTCACAGTTCCACTTAGCTCCCATCCATCTCACAATTTCTAGGTCTGGTCTCTCTCGTTTCACATCTCACGGCCTGGTCACCCCTTTCTTCCAGGGGTGGTGCATTTCTGGTTTTTGCTCTCACCTTACGTTTCTGGTTTTCTTCTCTTCCAAGGGTGATGCATTTCTGGTTTTTGCTCTCACCTCACGTTTCTGGTTTTCTTCCTCTTCGCTGGTCTCACGCCTCACGTCTCACCTGTTTCCTGTCTCACGGCATGGTCACTCGTTTCCTATCTTACGACAAAATAGAGGAACCAACCAAAGTGGTACACAGCAAAAAGAAGAAGAGCACGGCAAGAGAACGGCAGGAGATCAGAACGGCAAGAGAGCAGAACTGCAAGAGAAGTAAACTAGAAATGTCACCATTAGGAGAGCAAACCAGAACGTGCGACGGCGTGACTGACCAGAAACAGGAGACCTGAAATGGGTGACAACGCCGTGAGATAGGAAACGGGTGACTAGGCTGTGAGATCTAAAACGGGAGACCAATGAAGCTAAAACGGGAGACCAGCAAAGCTGAGGAGACTAGCAAAGTTGAAACGTGAGACCAGAACGGCCAAGGCAAGGTGAACAACAATAAGGAGAGCACGGTCACAACACACCAACGGCAAGTGAGACCTTGGTGAGTTAAAACCCTACAACAAGGAAGAGTAAACTGGTTGGACAACAAGAGTGAACACACGGCAAACCAAGGGAGACCTTGGACAGCAAGGGAAACTGGGCAACGGCTGGAAGGAAACCGTCTGACTCATGGTAAGAGGAGAGGCAAACGCACCATTGGTAAGAGAGAAGACAGCACACTGTCCGTAAGGGAAGAGAGGAGAAACCGTGAAAGAGGAGACCACTGGGAGAGCAAACCAAGCTGTCCGGAGGTGTGAAACGGACAAGTGCAAACCAGAAATGGTGGTAAGGCGTGTGACTAGCAAGGCGTGCAAACTAGAAACGTACGTGAGACGTGAAATGCCAAAATCAAAAGCGTGCGTGAGTTATGTAACCAGCAAAAGGTGCAAACTAGAAACATGCGTGAGATGTGTAATGCCAAACAAGAAACGTGAGGTAGGCCGTGAGATGTGTAACGGCAAACCAGAAACATGAGGCGAGCCGTGAGACAAGGAGATGGGTAAGACCGTGAGACGGTGAAAGCAGGAGTTGTATAAGACAACCTAGAGAAGGAATTCGGTGAAGCATTGAAAGAACTCAACGTATTTCCAAATTTCTTCAAGAGAGGCTAGAGAGCATTGTGGTGAACTTCTAAGCGGCAGGGGAGCAACCTTTCAATTCAACAAAGGCAAGACAAGCTAAAAGAAGGGTAAACACAGTAAGTGACACTCTTTATATTGTATTTGCTTAGTAATTGCAATAATGAAAGGAGTAGAGGATTAAGACATCCATTGTAACTGGAATTCTCAAGTATAGTGGATAGTCTCGGTAAAAGAGAGTCCCTACCATCGTGGATGTACGTCACATTGACGGAACCACGGAAATCTTGTGTGTCCTTAATTTGCTTTACATTCTGTGTTTTGAATTGAGTTGTGAACGCAGCTGAAGTATCAGCCAACCCATAACCTAACGAAGACCTAAATAAGAATATCCGAATTGTTTATTAGGTAAGGTGTCTGAAAGGTGACTTTGGGGACTATTGTGATTAGTAGGTAGCAATAGATCTACCTTAGTCGAGTCTAAGAAAGAGTTTGCTTTTAAAAAGAGTTTGAAGTTGTTCACTTACCTGCAAATTGTGAATTGTGGTGATACTGATTCACCCCCCTTCTCAGTATCACAAACTAGTAGATCCTAGGGAGAAGTCGGGAACTTCAATGATATTGAGAGGGGGGGTCAATCAGTATCACCACAATTTGCAATTCGCAGGTAAGTGAACAACTTCAACCTCTTCTTAAAAGCAAACTCTTTCTCAGACTCGACTAAGGTAGATCTATTGCTACTTACTAATCACAATAGTCCCTAAAGTCACCTTTCAGACACCTTGCCTAATAGATAATTCGAATGTTCTTGTTTAGGTCTTCATTAGGTTATGGGTTGGCTAATACTTCAGTTGCGTTCACAACTCAATTCAAAACACAAAACGTAAAGCAAATTAAGGACACACGAGATTTATGTGGTTCCGTCAATGTGACATACATCCACGGTGGTAGGGACTCTCCCTTACTGAGACTATCCACTATACTTGAGAATTCCAGTTACAATGGATGTCTTAATCCTTTGCTCTTTTCACTATTGCAATTACTAAGCAAGTACAATGCAAAGAGTGTCTGGTTTGGCGTTTCACGTCCCACATACGTTTCTGGTTTGCATGCCTTGCTGGTCACATGCCTCACCACCGTTTCTGGTTTGCACTTATCTGTTTCACACCTCCGGATAACTTGGTTTGCTCTTCCAGTGGTCTCCTCTTTCAAGGTTTCTCCTCTCTTCCCTCGCGGACAGTGTGCTGTCTTCTCTCTTATGTGAGTCATACGGTTTTCTCCAGCCATCACACGGTTTCCCTGGCTGTCCAAGGTATCCCTTGGTGTTATCTCCTTTTGCCATGTGTTGTCTCCTTGCCGTGTTGTCTCCTAACCATCCACCTTGCTTTGGCTGTCCACTCTTGGTTGGCCGTTCTCCTCCTTGCGTCCACACCTATTTGGCCGTTCACCTCTTTGCTTGGTCGTGTAGGTTGGTTGGCTAAATAGGGTTTTCTCTCTTGCAAGGTTGTGTTTGCCGTTGGTTGCACTTGGTTTGCTGAGAGTTCTCCTTTGGCCGTGTAGGGTTGTTTGGCCGGTTGTCTCCTTAGACGGTTTCCCTCTTGTGTTGGTTGAATACCCTAGTTGTTTGGACGTTTTCTCTCTTCTCTCCTCTCTTGTCGTGTACCACTCTTTGTGTTTTTGCCGTGTAGAGTTTTGCCGAGTGATCCTCCCAACGTTTTTGTGTTTTTCCGGTTGTCTCTTGTGTTAGACGGACGCTTTGTGTTTTGGCTGGCTCTCTTTGGCTTTGAACAGTTTCTCTAGGTTTTGGCCAACTCCTCTTTATCGTCCACCCTAGTTTTGCCGTCTTCCCTTTCTCTCTCTCTCTCAACCTCTTGATTTCTTTTTCCAGCCCAGTCGCTCTCCTCTTTCTCTCTCTCACGCCCTTTGTTTTTCGTTCAGCCCAACTGTCTCTTATTTCTCTATTTTTGCCCACCGACTTTTGTTTAGCTGTCCACCTTCAACCATCTCATATTCTCTCTCCTTTTTCCCCTGTTCTACCGACAGTGGTCTTCCTCCCTTTTTGCTGTGTACTACTTTGGCCGGTTCCTTTACTTGGCTTTGTCTTCTTTCTTTGGCTGACCCTCTCCTTTGCCGTTTTGGGTTTTGTGTTTCTGTCGTGCTCTCTTGTGTCTGCTGGTGGTGTATGTTGTGTTTTCTCTCTTTGTCGTGCCCTACCCTTGCTGTCCAGCCAAGGTCTTGGTTTATATAGCCATTATGAAAACCTTAGTAGGGCTTACTTGGAGTGAATTTACTTTCTAACTCTTCCATGTGGCTTTTACCTTCATGCCCTTCCATGTGGCTTTTACTTTCTTGCACACTTAAACCTAGTTGACAACAATTACAACTCATACAAAACTGTGGGAACAACATCTTTTTTATTAACATATTCTTTTTTTTCCTCTATTTTTGATATGACATTTCATTACATACATTTTAAATATCATTTATTTTATAGCCATATTGGCTTTTATATCTAAATGAATAGCTAGAATTATGATAATTGAAGAGGCAATATTTTCTATGGTCATAAGGATATCAATGATATCTATAGGCTAACTAGAGTTTGTCCTCCTTTGGGCTTACCTTTGCAATTCAAGTGTTTTAGCCTTAAGCTACTTAATCTCTCTCCTTTTAAATAATTATAACATAGTTGGTCAATTTCCATGTAGCAAAAGTTTTATGGTATTTATAGAGATATTAAGTATCTCTTAGATGTAAAGGTTTAGTTAGCCATCTTATAAATAATGATTAAGTTTGAGGATCCTTTAATAGACATGGCCCTTTTATTAGAAGGATTAAAAATGCTATTAAATCTACTTATTCTATTATATGCAAATATTCACACTCCTAAGGTAGAAACAAGGTATGTAAAAAAGTTATTAACCTTAACCAAAATCGTAAGGGATAAGATCTCTAACCAAGTTAGATGTTAAGCTAATTTAATGAAAGTGTGTTCCTACTTATTTCCTTATTGATAAATGAATCATAAGATAATGCCAATAAGTAAATGTCATGTTTGGCCTTGTTCATTTCTATGTTTATTTTATTTCCTAAGGTGACTAACCATGTTTATAAGCAAGTTATTGAGGTTTACTTTAAGGTTGCTAAAGGAATTAACCCCATACCTATAATCATGGTAGTGATGATCCTATTCTTAAACCATTGTAAGGTTAGAAGGAGGGTCAATTTAAGGGGAGCTTGTTGAACCCATCTTTGATAGCTAATGTTGGATTTGTTGTCAACACCATCTTATACGATTATATATGTTGATTTGATATTATGAATGTCGTTGAGATGTAGTGAGGTCATTGGGAGAAATCGGTGATGACAGGTCAACACTGGCGTTGAGGAGTCAACGTTAACCGTGACCCTAAATTTTAGGAGTCAAGATTAACCATAGACCGTTGACCCTAAAATTTAGGAAGTCAATGTTGACCATTGACCCTAAATTTTAGGAATCAAATCCGATCATTAATTGTAGGGTAACATATGGGAATTAATGATGACCATTGATGATTGTGTAGCCCTAATCTTAAAGCTCTATAAATACCTCTATGCATCTTGCAAGAAGGGTAAGTGCTGCAAAAATTAAGAGAGCTAACCAAAGATAGAGGTGAGCGGCAAACCTAAGGAAAAAGAGAGGTAAACGGCAAAAAAGAGGCAGCCACCAAGTAAGGTGCAACTGACCAAAAAGGAGAGAAGGAGAACAAGGGGCAGCCGGCCAAAGAGAGTGTAGTAGCCACAAAGGAGAGAAAGTAAGGCAGCCGACCAAGGAGAGGAAGAAAGAAGGCAAGGCAATCAGCTAAGGAAAGTGCAGCAACCACTAAGGAGAGGCAGCATGGTAGCCGGCCAAGGAGAGTGTAGCAACCACTAAAGAGAAACAGTAAGGTGCAGCTGACCAAGGAGGAAAGAAAGAGAGTAAGGTAGCCAGCACCCACACCAGCAAACCCTCACCAAGACAGCCACCACACTAGTAAGCCCTTATAAAGATGACAACAGCAGCCGACCACCACACCAGTACATCGAGGAGGCTTTCCAGCATACCAGCAGCATGTCTTTGCACGTCCAATAAGGTATACCAGCAGTAGCATACGTCCCTGCAGGTCCAAGAGGGTATATTAGCACCAGGAATACGTCCCGGCACATCCAGGAGGCTTCCTTGCACCAGCAACACGTCTAAGAGGCTTCCTAGGAGCAACAGCACATCTAGGAGACTTCCTAGCAGTAATAGCACGTTCAGGAGACTTCCCAGCAGTAGCAACAGTAGGTTCAGGAGGGTATACCAGCAGCAGCAGCACCTCAGAAGGCTTCCCAACAGCAAAAGCATGCCTAGGAATTAAGCAAAAAATTAGAACGTGCAGCATTAGGTCCAGGAATCAACATCCACCTGCAGAAAATGCAACAACAGGTCCAGGAATCAACTAGCAAACTAGCAGCAGTGCAAGATGACAACTACAACATACGGAGAGAGCAGCAGTGGTGCGAGAAGACAGCTGCAGCATGTAGGGATATTAATAGCGGTGCAAGAAAACTACTGTAGCACATGGGGAGAGCAGCAGCGGTGCAAGTAGACAGTAGTAGCGCGCTCGAATAGCAAGAACACCATGTGTGGACAGCAACTGTAACACATGCAGATTGCAGTAATGCGTGCAAACAGAAGCAACAACATGCATAGACTGTAAGCGCAGTTTACACAAACAGCAGGCACAGCGAGCATGGACAGTAGGTGCACAGTAAGTGCGGACAATGAGCACACAGCGAATGGGGACAGCAGGCACACAGCGCGTGTGGATAGCAGGTGCAGAGAGTGTGGACAGCGGGCTTAACTTGTGCAGACAAAGGGCACAGCGCTCACGAACACCAGGCATAGGGCGCATGAACAGCAACAACACCGCATACAGACAGCATTAACAGCGTATGCGGACAACATTAACAGAGCGTACGGATAGCAGCAACAGCACTTGCAGAGAGCAACGGTAGCACGCAGGCAGCACCGCTGGCAACGTAAGAAGGAGATGATCCATATTCTGCTTTAGCAGACTATACATATTAAGTGATTATTCTCCAGGAAAGGTTTTTCTATAAACTCTTGATAAATTTGTTGAAAAATAGGGTGGGATACCTTTGAAGTGATCGAGAAATAAACTCCTTGATCTGGAGATCATTGCAAGTGGTTAAGGAGTGATCCTTCCATAACCAAACTGTATCCCTTGATAAAAAGAGTGGATTGTATAATCTAAGAGGGATCCTATCACACCATGGATATAGCTTACACATTGTAGGTGAACCACAAAAAAATTGTCGTGTGTGCTTAGGTGCTTATGCATTAATTTATATTCGTACAATCATGCTCACATAAAGGAGAAAGATAAAAATTAGATTATCGCCTTTAACAACACACAAAGGTTAAATCCAAATCAATTTGTCAAAAGAGGATATCTCACATTAATTCACCCCCCTTTTCAGTGTGAGACCTACAGCGGTCCTCATCAAGTGGTATCAAAGCTGGTTCCTCTGTAGATCCAATTTTTTTGCTTTGAAGTGAAGTTGTGTATTATTGTATGAGCTTTTATCTCTACTGGTACTTGAGATCATGAATATCTTGAATAGTGTTAAGAGCAAGGGCATCCTTACGTTTAATGGACAAAATAATCAGTTATGGAAGAATAGGATGCTCCCATATTTGATGTCCCTTGGTTTTGATGTGTTTGAGTTTGCTATTAATGGCTTCATCCTTATTGCTAAGGGTGATCGTATGATGAAAGCTAATAAAAAGAACTTAGGGTGTGATGGAAAGTTAAGAAATGCCTTATATGACTCCCTATCAGATAAAGAATTCACCAAGGTGATGGGGTGTAACACTGCCAAGCAAATTTAGGATAAACTGAAGAACATCTATGAAAGAGATAAGGTTATGAAAGAAGCCAAGCTACAAATATGGAGGTGTAGATTCGAAGACTTAAGGATGCAAAACGATGAGACTGTGGATGCATTCTTCACAAGAGTCAATGAAATTGTATGCTCCATCAAAGGTTATAGAGAGGAGATCCATAATGCCACTATGGTAAGGAAAATACTCAAAACCTTGCAAGAAGCTTCCAACGCCAAAGTCTCTTTTATAAATATAGAGATCTAGATAGGATGCCCTTAGATGACTTGCACAACATATTGGTGGCTTATTAAATGAGAATAGCCCCAATGAAGAAAGAAAAGAAGTTTAAGGCAGAAAAGGAACTGACTTTCAAGGTAATGAAAAAGTTAAAAATTAAAGACCAAGAAGAGGAGTCAAACAGCAACTCTGAGGAAGAAGATGATGATACTTAACTGGATGAAGTCATGACATACATTACCAAGAATGTGAGGAAAGGAAAAGGGAAGTACAAGGGAAAATTACCCTTGAAGTGCTTTAGCTGTAGAGATATAGGGCACTTTGCCATGGACTGCCCAAAGAGAATAGAAGCAAGCAATGATGATGATGATGATAAACCTACCCCAAGGTGGAAAACAAAGAAATCCAGTTGTTCTAAAGCTGGAAATTTAAGTGCCAAAGGGAAAAAGCAATTCTTCATATCCAAAAGAAGAAATTATTTGAGCAAGATGGATAAAGAGGATTTTGAAAAAGAAGTTGATGATGATACTGCAAAGAATGTGCTGGTTGCTTAAGTAAATGATGATTAAGAATCTTCAAATGATGAAGAATCAAAAAAAGAGGAAAAGGATAAGTTGGTGCAGCAATTAAGAATAAGTTAAGAGCTTGTTTGCGAAAAAATAGCAAGCTGGAAAAAGAGGTAAAACATCTCAAGAAGCAGTATGAAAATTCTATTGTTGATGAATCTAATCTCCATATAAAAGAAAAGGAGTTTAAAGCAAAAGAGGAGGAGTACTTGAAGAGGATTAAGGAGCTGATCCTACTTAAGGCTAAGAAAGGCAAGATATACGAAGATCTTGGCGCTAAGGTGATTGCACAAGAGCAAGAGGTGCTAATTTTGCAAGCAAAGCTTCACAAGGCCAAGTCCGAGCTAAAGAAGCATGAAGAAAGCTTTATACAGGCTATGGAAATGAAAGGAGAGTCATCATTAGCAAGTGCCATCAAGGAGGATGCTACCAGAAAGTTGGATGAGCATCTAAGCAATCAAAGACCTCATTCCATAGGAAAGAAAGGACTTGGCTACATTGAGAAGCCGAGTGAGAAGGTAAAAGAAAAGAAGAAAATTGTGTTTATGCCCGAAAGCAAGCACAATGATGTGATGGAGAAGCGAGAACAACCCAAGTTAAAATGGGTTAGGAAA
>CM038604.1:5001191-5015728 GCA_021533255.1 Ceriops tagal
GCACAATAGAATCATCAATAATCTCTACCCTAGTCTTCAACGTTCGGGTATGTCTATCAGGGTGGGGTTGGGGGTGGGGGATTGTCTTCTGATTCCTCTAAACAACTAAGTTTCTAGGAGATTTGTGAGATGGGCGAGTGTGGTGTTATGATACTGAACTGGCGGCTAGTAATGTATGTAAATCACCCTTAATCCCCCCTAAAACCCGATGTTCCTCAAGAAACCCTCCTCCAAATTGCTAAAACCCTTACTCTTCACATCTCAAAATCCCATCTTTTTGCCGTTGAATCACAAAAAATGTAGTGCTTGTTATGTGAACGTGTACATGAAGTGGAAAAAGGACCCTACTATGACCGGTAGGAACACATCCACCACTCAATCGCATCATTTCGTTGAAAAATGTTATAGCTCGACAACCCAATGGTTGATCCCAATCTCTCATGTTTCTAAGAGGGAATTGGAGTTGGATATCAAGATTAAGGTCGCTAGATTTCTGAGGCAATATCCTTCAATATTTGAGGAGTTTACTGGTCCTAAATATGGCTTGCCTTGGTTCCGATTAACCCCGGAGGCTATCCAGATTGATGGAGAAGAAAGAAGGGCGCATGAAGAGCACGACGAGAATTTGGTGGAAAGGTTGAAGAAGCTAATATTGATGAGTAAAGATAAGGTATTGCAGTTGAAGATTATCGAAGGGATGCTATGGTATTTGGGTATACCTGGTGATTTTCTGAAATGTTCAGATAAAAATCTTGATGAGTCTTTCCGGTTAGTGGAGTTGGAGGGTGGGTTGAAGGGATTGGCTATTGAGAGTAAGGAAAGGATTTTGTCAGTTATGCAAAGAAATGCAATGAA
This sequence comes from Ceriops tagal, assembly GCA_021533255.1. Taxonomy (NCBI): domain Eukaryota; kingdom Viridiplantae; phylum Streptophyta; class Magnoliopsida; order Malpighiales; family Rhizophoraceae; genus Ceriops; species Ceriops tagal. The sequence continues at coordinate 5,002,047 of CM038604.1, forward strand.
ATTAGGGCTATACTCTGGAGGACTAATGAAGCCTATTGAATTCCATCGAAAGGTGTGAGGTTGAGGAGAAAGATTGAGAACTGGTTAAAAGACTTCCAAAAACTTCCTTATGTATCGCCATATGAGGATTATTCGCATTTGGATCCTGATAGTGATTTTGCAGAGAAGAGACTTGTGGGGTTTCTTCATGAGTTGATTAGCTTATTTGTTAAGCATTCTGCGGAAAGGAAGAAGCTTTTACGCTTGAAGAAGTATTTTGGCTTGCCCCAGAAGTTTCACAAGGCATTCGAAAGGCATCCCTATTTGTTTTATCTATCTTTGAGGAATAAGACTTGCACTGCAATTCTGAAGGAGCCCTACTATGATGAGTTCGCCATAGAGATGCACCCCATGTTGGAGGTTAGGAAGAAGTATATTGATTTGATGGAAGGTTCGGGGATTATCTGGAAGAGTAGAAGAGTGAAACATCCCTTAATTCAAAGGGAGGAACAGGATTTGGATTTGGATTTTGTGGGTGAAGCCACGGGAGAGATGGCAGAAAACCAGGTAGGTTTTGACTAGTGTTGAAAATGTTGGCTTGAAAATGTTCGACTTGGTCGCAGGGCCACGCTTATTGCATTTGTCCAGATTTTATTCATTGCAAGAGTCTGTTGAATTGTTTCCCACTCTTGCAAAGAAGGGTAAAGATAAAAACTTAAAAGGTACAGTAGTGTATTATGATGGGCAGATGAATGACTCACGACTTGGTTTGGCATGTACTGCTGCATTAGCTGATGCAACAGTGCTCAATCATGCAGAAGTTGTATCTTTTCTAAAAGATGAGGCTGACAAGCAGATAATTGGTGCACGAATTCGAGACAATATATCAGGTACCACTAGAATCATTTCAGCACACTTATATAAGCAGAAGATGACTTAAACATTGCAGTCTCTCTGCCTCTATCTAGCTCCCCTCACTGGCCACCCTACATTCTCTCTCTCTCTCTCTCTCTCTCTCACACACACACACACACACACATATTGTTTCTCTCCTAATTATTTTTTTGGATGAACTATTAAATGAATGGTTTCTATCCTATTTACTTCATATATCATCCCTACTCATAGTTGCTCAATCTCATTGAGCATTTTGATGCATTTTGCCAAAAGCTAAGTTATTCTAGGGCTACAACCATGTAGAAGTGCACAAATCTTCGACAGCTGATATTTCTCTATTAGACTATGAATGATTGGTACATATTGTTCGTCCTGATTATTATTCTTCAGAGGGGATGGGCTTGATTGTCCTTAAAACAAAGGATGGACGTGTTGTTTTTATGCTGCTGTGGTTGGGAAGAACAATGGCTGGAACTGCAGATTCAAACACCACAATCACTCTGCTTCCAGAGCCACATGAGGATGAGATTCAGTTTATACTCGATGCCATCTCAGATTACCTTAATGTTAAGGTGTGTGGTTTTGCATGTGAGCTCCTCTATTCTTTATGAATTTTTGAATGTGTAGATTTTGGTGCTGATTGGCATTTTTGTAGAATGATTTCAATTGTCATGAAGACATCGGGTTTAAAGAATTGTCAATTTCACTTTTCATTTTTGCTGATCTTGTCCGTAGGGAACCAAAATAAAACAATTTTTGGTACATGACAGCATTGTTGACTGAAAGCTTATCATATTCTTTGCAAAGCATGATGATGGGAAACCAATGTAATAAAGCAATTAGGTTTACAATTAGAATTTGGTTTTTAGAAAGATGAGGTAAACATGTGGAGAAGATGACAGTAATATATCTGCCCAACATTAACAGAAAGTTATACTCCTCTCCCCATTCCCTAATAGATCCTAGGTGTCTGATCTAACTAACACTAAGCACTTGGAAGATTATAATTAAAGTAAAATAAAAGGGCCAAACACTAAATATCAAAATTATGGTGCTTAAATATGTTCACTTTGGTTCTATTTTGTTATATTTGCACGCAGATATTACAATAGGTTTGTTAGATACAGGTACGTCGAGCAGATGTTCTTTCAACTTGGAGTGGAATTCGCCCATTGGCTACAGATCCATCAGCAAAGAATACAGAGAGCATCTCGAGAGATAATGTTGTGTGTGAAGATTATTCTGGTCTGGTCACAATTACCAGTGGAAAATGGACCACATACCGAAGGTAACTTTGTTTGGCTGGTCTGAAATGTTCTGGATAACTAGTTGTGAGAAGGCTGCCTTAGCTATCAAGTCAGCATAGCCTTCCTGTTTATCTTTTGCTTAGATTGCCGGTTAATCCATTAGGCCTTGATTAGTGATTATGGTCCAACAATACCCCATATCATCTAGAAAAAAAAGTTGTTCAAGAAATCTTATAGCCAGGACTTTATGGTGTATACTTGTGTTTGATTATTCATCATCTTTCTTGCTTCTTTGCGTAGTCTTTCATTCTCTATGCTTACTAGAACCATTTTCAGCATGGCAGAAGATGCTGTTAATGCCACCATAAAGTCTGGAAATTTAAGTCCAACAAATGGGTGTTCAACTTACAACCTGAGGCTAATAGGTGGAGATGAATGGGAGCCTTCACATTTTACAGTTCTTACTCAGCAATATGTACGTATGAAGAAGACACATGGTGGTAAAGTTGTTCAAGGCTCTATAAATACCCCTATGCGTCTTGCAAGAGGGGTGGGTGCTGCAAAAATTAAGAGAGCCGACCAAAGACAGAGGTGAGCAGCAAACCTAGGGAAAAAGAGAGGTGAATGGCAAAAAAGAGGCAGCCACCAAGCAAGGTGCAACTGACCAAGAAGGAGAGAAAGAGAGCAAGGGGCAACCGGGCAAGGAGAGTGTAGCAGCCACCAAGGAGAAGCAGCAAGGTTCAGTCGACTAAGGAGGAAAGAAAGAGAGCAAGGTAGCCGGCCACCCACACCAGCAAACCCTTATCAAGACAGCCACCGCACTAGCAAGCCCTCATAAAGGTGACAACAGCAGCCAACCACCACACCAATACATCCAGGAGGCTTTCCAGTAGACCAGCAGCACATTTTTGCACGTCCAAGCGGGTATACCAGTAGCAGCAGACGTCCCTGCGGGTCTAAGAGGGTATACCAGCACCAGCAGCACGTCCTAGCATGTCCATAAGGCTTCTCTGCACCAACAGCATGTCCAAGAGGCTTCCTAGTAGCAGCAGCACGTCCAGAAGACTTCCCAGCAGTAACAACACGTTCAGGAGACTTCTCAGCAGCAGCAGAAGTAGGTCCAGGAGGGTATACCAGCAGTAGCAACACCTCAGAAGGCTTCCCAGCAGCAAAAGCACACCCGGAAATTAAGCAAAAAATCAGAACGTGCAGCAATAGGCCCGAGAATCAGCATTCACCTGCAGAAAGTGCAGCAACAGGTCCAAGAATCAACCAACAAACCAGCAGTAGTGCGAGATGACAGCTACAATGCACGGAGAGAGTAGCAGTGGTGCGAGAAGACAGCTGCAACATGCAAGGATAGCAGTAGTGGTGCAAGAAAACTGCTGTAGCACACGAGGAGAGCAGCAGTGGCACAAGAAAACTGCTGCAGCGCGAGGGGAGAGCAGCAGTGGTGCAAGTAGATAGCAGCAGTGCGGGTGGATAGCAGCAGCGGCGCGAGTAGACAGTAGCAGCGCGCTCGGATGGTAGGAACAACATATGTGGACAGTAGCTGCAGTGCATGCGTATTACAGTAATGCGTGCAAACAGAAGCAACAACATGCATGGACTGTAAGTGCAGCTTACACAAACAACAGGCACAGCGAGTGCAGACAATAGGCACAGTGAGCGTGGACAGCGGGTGCATGGTAAGCGCGGACAGCGGGCATACAGCGAGCGGGGACAGCAAGCGCACAGCGCACGCAGACAGCAAGCACAGAAAGCATGGACAGCGGGCACAACTTGTGCAGATAGGGGGAACAGCACTCGCGGACAGCAGGCGTAGGGCGCGTGGACAGCAGCGATAGTGCATACAGACAGCATTAACAGCGCATGCGGATAGCAACGGACAGACACGGCAACGCATACGGATAGCATTAACAACACAGACAAACAACATTAACAGCACACGTGGACAACAGCGGACAGACGTGACAGCACGTACAAACAACATTAATAGAGCATGCAGATAGCAGCAATAGCGCTTGTGAAGAGCAGCGGCAGCACGCGGGTAGCACCACCGACAACAGAGAAAGGAGATGATCCATATTCTGTTTTAGCAGACTATACATATTAAGTGATTATTCTCTAGGAAAGGTTTTTCTATAAATTCTTGATAAATTTGTTGAAAAACAAGGTAGGATACCCTTGGAGTGATCGAGAAATCAACTCCTTGATCTGGAGATCATAGTAAGTGGTTAAAGAGTAATTTTTCCACAAGTGGTTAAGGAGTGATCCTTCCACAACCAAACTGTATCCCTTAACAACAAGAGTGGATTGTGTGATTTATGAGGGATCCTATCACACCATGGATGTAGCTTACACATTATAGGTGTACAACGTAAAAATTCTCGTGTGTGCTTGGGTACTTATGCATTGATTTATATTCATACGGTCATGCTCACATAAAGGAGAAAGATAAAAATTGGATCATCGGCATTAACAAGACACAGAGGTTAAATTTGGATCGATTTGTAAAATGAGAATATCTCACAGTAATTTGCCCTCCCTTTCAGTGTGAGAACTACAATGGTCCTCATCAAGTGGTATTAGAGCTGGTTCCTTTGTTGGTCCAATTTTTTTGCTTTAAAGTGAAGTTATGTATTTTTGTGTGAACTTTTATCTCTACTGGTACTTGAGATCATGAATAGATTGAATAGTATTAATAAAAAGGGCATCCTTACATTTGATGGACAAAATTATCTGTTATGAAAGAATAGGATGCTCTCATATTTGATGTCCCTTAGTCCTGATATGTTTAAGTTTGCTATTAATGGCTTCATTCTTATTGCTAAAAGTGATCTTATGATGAAAGCTAATAAAAAGAACTTAGAGTGTGATGGAAAGTTAAGAAATGTCTTATATGCCTACCTATCAAATAAAGAATTCACTAAGGTGATGGAATGCAACACTGCCGAGCAAATTTAGAATAAACTGAAGAACATCTATGAAGGAGATAAGGTTGTGAAGGAAGTTAAGTTACAAATCTGGAGGTGTAGATTCGAAGACATAAGGATGTAAAACAATGAGACTATGGATGCATTCTTCACAAGAGTCAATAAATTGTGTGCTCCATCAGAGGTTATAGAGAGGAGATCCATGATGCCACTGTAGTAAAGAAAATACTTAAAACCTTACAAGAAACTTACAACACTAAAGTCTCTTCTATAAATATGGAGATCTGGATAGGATGCCTTTAGATGACTTGCACAACATATTGATGGCTTATTAAATGACAATAGCCCCAATGAAGAAAGAAAAGAAGTCTAAGGTAGAAAAGGAGCTGACTTTCAAGGCAATGAAGAAGTTAAAAATTAAAGACCAAGAAGAGAAGTCTAACAACAGCTCTGAGGAAGAAGATGATGATATTCAACTGAATGAAGTCATGACATACATCACCAGGAACTTAAGGAAAGGAAAAGGGAAGTACAAGGGAAAATTACCCTTGAAGTGCTTTAGTTGTGGAGACATAGGGCACTTTGCCATAGACTGCCCAAAAAGAATAGAAGCAAGTAATGATGATGATGATAAACCTACCCCAAGTTGAAAAACAAAGAAATCCAGTTGTCCTAAAGCTGGAAATTTAAGTGCCAAAGGGAAAAGGCAATTCTTCAGATCCAAAAGAAGAAATTATTTGAGCAAGTTGGATAAAGAGGATTTTGAAAAAGAAGTTAATGATGATTCTGATGATGATGCTACAAAGAATGTGCTTGTTGCTTAAGTAAATGATGATTAAGAATCTTCAAGTGATGAAGAATCAAAAGAAGAGGAAAAGGATGAGTTGGTGCAGCAATTGAGAATGAGTTGAGAGCTTGTTTGCAAAAAAATAGCAAGCTGGAAAAAGAAGTAAAGCATTTCAAGAAGCAGTATGAAAATTCTATTATTGATGAATCTAATCTCCATATAAAAGAAAAGGAGTTTAAAGCAAAAGAGGAGGAGTACTTGAAGAGGATTGAGGAGCTGATCATACTTGAAGTTAAGAAAGGCAAGATATACGAAGATCTTAGCGCTAAGGTGATTGCACAAGAGCAAGAGGTGCTGATTTTGCAAGCTAAGCTTCACAAGGCCAAGTCCGAGCTAAAGAAGCATAAAGAAAGCTTTATGCAAGCTATGGAAATGAAATGAGAGTCATCATTAGCAAGTGTCATCAAGGAGGATGCTACCAGAAAGTTGGATGAGCGTCTAAACAATCAAAAACCTCATTCCATGGGAAAGAAAGGACTTAACTACATTGAAAAGCCGAGTGAGAAGGTAGAAGAAAAGAAGAAAATTGTGTTTGTACCCAAAAGCAAACACAATGATGTGATGGAGAAGCAAGAACAACTCGAGTTAAAATGGGTTAGGAAAAATGTGGTGGAAACTCCTATCCACAAGAGACACACTATTAAAGATGGTGAGAAGGTTGCCATACCAGTTGCTAAAGAAAGAAGATATGGACTTAGTAAGAGAAGTAAATCCAGGTTTAAAGGATTCTGCTGAAACTGTGGTAAGTATAGGCACAAGGCTAATACTTATTGGAATATTCAACCTATAATAAAGAGGAATATAAGGCAAGAGTTTAGGGGGAGACTTTGTTAAGAAAGGAGACAGTATCAAGTGGAAAGAAGTCATATTCCACTGAGAAATAGTTTTGATTTGCTGAGAGAGATTTGTAGAAGATGTGAAAGGGTTGGACACACTACTAAGGATTGCATGACATTGCTGCCCGGTCAAGAAGTGCAAAGGAGAACACACTAACCATTGTTGCCCAGTCAAAAAGTGGAAAGAAGAACACCTATACATGCTTCCACATTCGGCCAAAGAAGAAGAAGAGGAAGAAAAATGTCTATGGTTGTGGAAGTAACCTTAAAAGCTTTCAAGAAAAAAGAACCATGGATCCTAGATAGTGTTTGCTCTTCACACATGACAAGAGACTCCAAGATGTTGAAAGGAGTAGCAAAATATAATGGAGAGCCCATCAGATTTGGTAATGATGGTGCTTTAAAGATTCAAGGTATTGGTGTTGCTGAAAGTGGTGTTAAAAAGCTGAAATCAAAGAAAGTACTTTATGTTAAGGGCTAAAATACAATCTTATCAGTGTTAGCCAGTTATGTGATGATGGACATAAAGTTACTTTCAACAAGAGTAATTGCACAGTAAAAAGATTAAGAGATGGTGTTGTTTTTATTAAGGGTGAAAGAACAAATAGAAACTTATATCAAGTTTCCAAAAGCAAAAAACACATGCTACACGAACACTAAAGATGAGAATTTGTTGTGGCATGGAAGATTGAGACATCTTGGACAAAAAAGGCTGAACTTAAGTATTCAGCCATACCCTAAAAGTAAAGATATTCTCTAACCCCTCTCCCCTTCCTTATTCTATTTTTCTTTGGATTTGTTGTCAAAGGGAGAGATATTTTTCACAAATCCAAAAAGAGTATGTATTGATAAAAAAGGAGAATAGCTTGATGGATAAAGAGGGAGAACATGTCAAGGGGAAGAAGTAGATAGGGGAAGTAGCAAGTGATGCATGTTTCAAGGGGAGCCAAATGATTTTGTGCAGAGGATGTTGTACATGGTTGGATTTAATGTGTTGCCAACAAATCCAAAGGGGGAGATTGTTGAGCCCATCTTTGATGGTTAATGTTGGATTTGTTATCAACATCATCTCACATGATTATATGTGTTGATTTGATATTATGAATGCCATTGAGATGCAGTGAGGTCAATGGGAGAAACCGGTGATGACAGGTTAACCCTGGCGTTGAGGAGTCAACGTTGATCGTGACCTTAAATTTTAGGGGTCAAGATTGATTGTTGACTGTTGACCTTAAATTTTAGTAAGTCAATGTTGACCTTTGACCCTAAATTTTAGGAATCAAATCTGGTCGTTGATTGTAGAGCAACATGTGGGAATTAACGATGACCATTGATGATCATGTAGCCTTAATCTTAAGGCTCTATAAATACCTTTATGCATTTTGCAAGAAGGGTGTGTGCTATAAAAAATTGAGAAAGCCAACCGAAGAGAAAGGTGAAAGGCAAACCTAGGGAAAAAGAGAGGTGAACGGCAAAGAAAAGACAGCCACCAAGCAAGGTGCAACCGGCCAAGAAAAAGAGAAAGACAACAAAGGGCAGTCGGCTAAAGAGAGTGTAGCAGCCACCAAGGAGAGGAAGAAAGAAGGCAAGGCAGCTAGCTAAAAAGAGTGCAGCAACTACCAAGGAGAGGCAGCAAAGTAGCCAACCAAAGAGAGTGTAGCAGCCATTAAGGAGAAACAGCAAGGTGCAGCCGGCCAAGGAGGAAAGAAAGAGAGCAAGGTAGCTAGCCACCCACACCAGCAAAGCCTCACCAAGACAGCCATCGTACCAACAAGCCCTCACAAAGGTGACAGTAACAACCAGCCACCACACCAGTACATCCAAGAGGCTTTCCAACAGACCAGCAGCACGTCCCAGCACGTCTAGGAGGCTTTCCTACACCAGCAACACGTTTAGGAGACTTTCTAGTAGCAACAACATGTCCAGGAGACTTCCCAGTAGTAACAGCAGGTCCAAAAGGGTATACTAGTAGCAGCAGCATGTCCCTGCATGTCTAAAAGGGTATACCAACACCAACATCATCTCAAGAGGCTTCCTAATAGCAGAAGCACGCTCAAGAATTAAGCAAAAAATCAGAACGTGTAGTAGCAGATCTGGGAATTAGCAACCACCTATAAAAAGTGTAGCAGCAGGTTGTGTAGTAGTAAGTTTGGAATCAATCAGCAAACCAGCAGTGGTGCAAGAAAATAACTACAGCATGCGGAGAGAGCAACAGCAGTGCGAGAAGATAGCTGTAGCGCACGGCGATAATAGTAGCAGTGCAAGAAAACTACTGCAGTATGCGGGGAGAGCAGTAGTGGCACGAGAAAACTACTGTAGCTCGCGAGGAGAGCAGTAATGGTGCAAGTAGACAGTAGTAGTGCACTTGGATTGCAAGAACAGCGTGTATGGACAGTAGCCGTAGCACATGCAGACTGCAGAAATGCGTGCAGACAAAAGCAGTAACGTGTGTGGATTGCAGGCACAGCCTATACGAACAGCGGGCACAGCGAGTGCAAATAGTGGGCACATAGCGAGTGTAGACACCAAGCGCACAACTCACAAAAAGCACGGACAGCAGGCCCAGAGTGTGCGGACAGCAGGCGTAAGGCCTACAAACAGTAGCAACAACGCATGCAGATAACATTAACAGCGCACGCGGACAGTAGTGGACAAACACGGTAACACATATGAATAGCATTAACAACGCACATGGACAACAGCAGATAAACGCGGGAGCAGATTGTACATCGGCAATGAAGGAAGGAGAAGATCCATATTCTGCTTTTGCAGATTGTACACATTGAATGATTGTTCTCCAGGAAAGGTTTTTCTATAAACTCTTGATAGATTTGTTGAAAAACAGGGTAGGATACCATTGGAGTGATCGAGAGATCATTGTAAATGGTTAAGGAGTGATCTTTCCATAACTAATATATATCCCTTGATAATAAAAGTGGATTATGTGATTTAGAAGGGATCCTATCACACCATAGACGTAGTTCACACATTGTGGGTGAACCACGTAAAAATTGTCGTGTGTGCTTGTGCATTGATTTATATTCATACGATCACGCTCACATAAAAGAGAAAGATAAAAATTGGATCATCAGCTCTAACAAGCCACAAAGGTTAAATCTGGATCGATTTGTAAAAGGAGGACATCTCGCACTGATTCACCCCCTTTCTTAGTGTGAGACCTACAATGGTCTTAATTAGAGCTTAGTTGTGTTATATGTATGGCTCATAAGCCACATCAAATGCTTAGAGAACAAGTACTCTCCTTGGTTTAAAAGACCTAATAATGCTTTTACCGAGTTTTACAAAATTCATTGGTTAAGCATAGATGAAATTTTGAAGTAGGAACTTATCTTTTAGGATAAGGAATAATTCCAGTGGTAACTAGATGGGTATGGTAAGCTCTCATCTTGCATAAATGTGAGAAGTATCCTTTGGTCCCACTAATAAGTTTGAGTAGAGTTATCAATTATGCCCTAACTTTGGTCATGATATAAATGTGTCCTATAAGGTTCACTTTTATCATATATGGTATGGATATGATACAATTTGATTATCATGATTCAAAAGCCATAGTTAACTTCAACAAGTAATCTAAGCGTGGAATCATGTCTATATAATTTCTAATGGGCTTAAGGTTTACACTTATACATTTAGTTATGAACAGTGACGTAAAGCCTAAGATCTTAAGGTTAATGTCCTTAAAAAAACACTAGTCATTCTTTTAAGGGGAAGGAAAAAATAGAATATGAGCAAGAGCAAAGTGTACCATCATAAGGAAATAACAATGACATCATAAGAAACTAGAAGCTTTACAATGAATTGGCAAAGGTCAAGTGGGCCTATTATGAGTTACAAAATCAACAAGAGGGTTATGATCATCTATTGATCAAAAATATCTCACCAAAGAGCATAAGCAATATGAGAAAGGAATGATGGCACAAATTCCTAATTAAGATGTGCCAATAAGACAATGAAGTAAATGAGGGTTGTTGCACAAGATTTTGACTATATACAAGAAGTCTTGTTTCTTTCTTAAAACTAATTGGAGATTCTTTAACAAATGACTCTCTAACTCCAAGGACAATTAAATGAGTTTGAGACTAGGAATGTCAAGTTATCTACCACAAATCAAAATTACAACTTGGATTAAGTAGATAAGGTTTATGAGTTATTAAGCTTACAATTAAGAATCAAAATTATTAAGATCAGATGGAAGAGTATGACGCATAAATCCAATAGTTAGTTGAGTTCAAGACAATGAAAGAAGTTTGAATTAAAGATATGGTTCAACAAATAATTAACAAAACTTATCTCATGACACTCGAGGCAAAAGTTTTAAAAACAAAGATTGTCATTTTGTATCTTTACAAGAAGCATCTTATACACTTTCTTCATGAAACATATCACCAATAAGACTTTATTAGTTGTTTTTTTTTTAAAGCTTATTATGCAAGCCCTTTTTATACATCTTTTATTTGTAATTAAATGGCCTATAGTATAAAATGTGTATTATGGTGGTTGATTTCTGAATTTTGCTATAAGCAATGATTTTAACCCTATGCCTTTTTTCATGTATAATATATGATCTATTATATCTTTTAGTTTTAATTTTTTCTAAAGTAAACATTAGCTAATGTTCAACAAAGTAAATTATACCTTTGCATAGCATAACATTGTATAATTATGACCTAGTAATGATATTAACCCTTATTTTCTCTTTGTTTTGCACATTCATAATATGTCAAAACAGATGTCAAACTATACCTATTAAATGCTTTATAGCTAAGGGATTAATCTTGTTTTGTATTTTACATGTCATAAAAGTATTAAATCTAATTATGGTATTGATGACTTAGTATGATTCAGAGTTACAACAGATGGATTTGAAAATTACCTTTCTTAATGAAAATCTTGAAAAGGAACTTTATATGGATCAACTTAAAGATTTTTTTTCTATAAAAAGTAAAGATTAAATGTTGTATAAATTAAAAAGTTAATATATGGACTGAAATAAATTTTCATACAATGGTATATTGAGTTCAATGATATCATGACAACTTTTAATTTAAAAAAGAACACCATTGATAAGTTTATATATTAAAAGATTAGTAGGAGTAAGTTCATTTTCTAATCTTATATATGGGTGACATATTGCTTGTTACTATTAAAAGATATATTATATGAGATTAAAAAATTTTTTTAAAAGAAATTTATGATGAAAGATATGAGAGAGACATTTAATGTTATAGGAATAGAAATATTTCATAGTAAATCATAATAAATAAGTATTGTTTCAACATAGTTATATCAAGAAAATTTTAAAAAAATTTAATATAAATAAGCATTCACTTAAGGTTATTCTCATATAAAAAGATGAAAAATTCAATTTCATTCAATGTTCCAAGAATGTTATGGAATGTAAAGAAGTATAATCAATTTCATATGTCTTTGTTATCGATAACTTAATGTATTTGCTACTTTGTACTAGATCAAATATCAGTTTTGCTATTGAATAGATTACTTGAAAGCTACAAAGATACCTACAAGAAACAAAAAATTATACAGTCATGTATAAAAAATTCAACTACGTAGATGTGATTGGATATTTAAATTTATATTTTACTAAATGCATTGATTGCAAAATGTCCACTTTTGGTTCTTTATTCCTATTGGCAGAAGGAGCAATATCATGAAATAATGAAAATCTATTAATCATTACTCCATCCATTATGAAAGCATAGTTCATGGCATAATTTAAAGTTATAATTCATGTATTATAGTTGTGAGACTTTATTTCAAGATTTAGAGTTATCAATGCCATTATCAAGTTCTTGAAACTTTATATGTTATTTCCATAGTAATATTCTTCTTCAAAAGCAAAAATTACTTAAAGGGTTTAAAATTTAATAAAAATTGAAGTATTTTGTTATTGGAAAAAGGTTTAGAAATAAAGAGTATTTATAAAGTATTAATTGATCTCATGATATTAAATCAATATAAAAGTTCATAACCATCATTATGTAAAAAACATATTCTCATAATTGATCTTGGTTGTACTAATGATAATTGATGATTTATAAAGTAATGATACTTTAATCTCATTAATATGTTTCTGATATACATTATTCATTTCTTGTTATCTTATGATTTAATACACATTATTATTTTAAAAATTACAGGAAAGTTTTTATGAGAGATTATTATGGATCATTATGAAATTATAAATATCTTATAAGTATTGTATGGTAAATTGTAAGTAATATAGTATATAAAAAGGAATATTTTGGATCAATAGGGCATAACCACCATAACTTATAGTAAATAATTTATCATATTATGTCTTTATAATGGAATCACAAGAGATTGTTATTATCACAACACCAAAATGCTAAGGGCATGGAGAGAAAATAATGGCATACATTAAATGCACTCAACTTCATGGGGAATAGTGATATAGAGTTTCATTGAGTGGGATTTATCCTCTAGGAATAAGGATTCAAGCTAGATTTGCTTGGATTAATGTAAACCAAAATTTATTTCTATTTCTTTGGGCATAATAGAACTAAGTCATCAAAATTGGTGTGTCATATTAAGTACTTATGATGAAGCCCTTTGGTTACTATAATTAGTATTGCTTGATTAAGGAATTGGTTTAATATAATAATTTACTCATCTAATGCATCCTTCACATCCATAAAATAGGGCAATTATCATTAATATTCCATTTGATTTTGGACCTTACTACCCAACACAACATTTAATAGTGTGTCTTGGAATGTTCCTTTATACATGTATTAACCATATATATTAATAGGCAACATTGCATACATAAATAAGAAAGTTATCTTTTTCTTATTAACTTATGATGTAAGACTTTATGTATGAAAATTGCCTAATCTTCCATTATTTAGGAAAAGAAATTGATGACAATTAATCAGGT